>CAJQUW010000134.1:0-67847 GCA_907163375.1 Prostheceraeus crozeri | reverse complement strand
GAAGATATCTCGCCTATAATTGTTTCTACACCTGAAGAGATGCATCCTCGTTCATTGATCTAATCCACACTGGACCTTTCACCCTACTCCTCTTTCACATTCCTAGCTCCGAATTTTATGAATTCACCGAATAATTATTACATATGCAAGCTTTCTATGGTCGCATTCTCGCTTTTAATACCACTCCTAGCGATTCAAAGTAAAATCAATTTTGTCCGATTTTTGAAAATTTAACTAACTTTAGCTGCTCGATTGAACACTGCCAAACCGTTGAATAAAAAAAACGTCAATGACTGAACGCCTGCAACGACCTGTTTTTTCAACGCACTACATCATTTTCCTCTAGTAGGCTGCGCTTTTTCCACTGAGTTAAGTTGGTTTCCAAACAAATGCCTGCTGACAAGTGCGATGCGCATGTTTTTCTTATCAAATTGATTTCGATCACGCTATAAATCATGTCGCTAGCCGCGCATCTGCTTGCATCGGTGACCCGAAAATTTTAGGTACAAAGTCATACGTAGACGAAGATGCGAAAAGAAATTTCCTTCTCCCCATCTCTAGTAAGTCTAGTTTTTATGTCCATATAACGATAAGCGATGTCTTCTGTAGCTACCACATAGATTTCCAAATATCACTTTCCTGTTTTGCAGTTTGAAGTACTGACTGCGATATCATTGATGAAAACAACTTTTTCATGAGTGGTGTATATTTGAAGGTCATACAGACCACTCGCACATACTCATCGAAGGGATGTCAAAAAGTAATTTTCATTCATTGCAATTAGGTTGTGTGCTTCAAAAAAATTCAACTCGCTTTTCTCCGTTTGCCCGTTTCCTTCCTCCGATAAACCATTGCCCTACATACATAATTGAAAACTAAAAATGCAACGTCAGGATTCGGGCTGTTTATCTGGGAATAAAACATAATTTGAATTAAAATGTTGGATAACATTTTGGAACTGAAACATCAATCTTTGGTGCACTAAAAACGACTGACCAACATAAGAAAAACATTAGTGACAGCTTGAATGCTATTCATTTTGTTAGAAAAGTTGGGATCTGTTGAATAAAAGGCGACTTTCAATTTATTCCCAGAATTTGATAACAAATCAGGTAACAAATAGACTATTAGACGTAAGTACAACGATAATTACATTCATATCTTGATAACAATGCATCAGACTACTTCCGTTTTTCTATGTACTGTGCTAATAGATGCTTCCAATGCTCTTGACTGATTTTTGTTACCATCGCAAGACAATAGAAACTTAAAGTGTACAGTCAGTTGATTAATTCGGAGATATGTTAGTTTGAAATTAAATACATTAGCTGAATGAATGAATAAAAGACATTTTCGACAATCACAAAATATATACCTTAGAAACAATATAGAACCGAAGCTCACCCATCTTCCATAAAGCAACAGAAGAATATGCGCACGAACGCCACAAAAACAAGTGTGACACCATTATCTTTATTATGACTTTTCATTCAATTATAAGGCGTCACATGCGCAATTGTTGACGCGAAGATGAGATTGTTTCGAATGAGTCAGTGGTGAGTGGACCATATTCGTCAAGACATGTATAGAGGTCTCATCAATATTTTGGTTGATCTTCTAATTTTTACAACCGAACATAACAAACATCAACACCAACCAAAAAATACACATTATAATTTTCCTATATCAATATAAAAACTGGGGACCCAATCACAAAACAAAAAAATGAGAAAGACAATCTGACGAACTGCTGTGTCAAAATAAATAATAAAGCACCTTAACGTTCGTCGTTTCATATTATACTTATTGCTATTCTTGAAGTTGTCAACGCTTAACAACAGTATTGGAGGCGGAGGGCGTTCCTAGACACAGGGACAAAGATGATGCTATATACACATTCAGATTAAGAGCCTGTGTTACATAAGTCCATGCGTAACAGTAGCAACACAGTGATGAGTGAACTGAAATGAGAGGGACATGAATTTGATCGCTGATTCCCATGTCGTCCACAGTTGCATTCAACAAAAAGTCCAATATCGCGACGACTAACCGATCCCTATTGCACGATCAATGGGCAGACAGACATCGATCATGACTATCTAATAGTCTTGGAATTCTCTCTATAAGAATAATGATAATAATTACGATGATTAACAGAGGCTCATTTTCCAACTGCAAGTCGGAGGCTACTACAAAAAGGGTACCTAGCACTCTTCCTGAAGCTGCGAGATCTCCGATTACCATCGAAAGAGGGCAATGTCTTCGAAAGCGGCTCTGCGTGCGTTCATGCCCGAGAGCCTAGTCAAGAGCGAACACGAACGGGCGGACGGAGGTTCGCACAGCCTTAGAAGCTTCAACCGATCTCATCAACGGCATGCCCCTATGACATGCGAGTGGTATGTACGAGTGAAAACTGACTGAGCGGCCGATGCCGATGATCAAATGAGAGACAGATCATCATGATATGCCAAAGAGAAATTATGATAGGACGAGGAAAGAGCAAACTGAACTCACAAGCACAGTAAACTAAGGAGTTGCAGCATCGATTGAGTTATCCACACCGACCAATGACCGATTGGTCAGGTTATGCCGACAACTGACGCAAAAAAAGGTCTTGATCATGAAACATGAAGAAGCAGCCAGTCAGCGCGAGCTTACATGCCGGCCACCGGAAGGTAAATGCTCGATTATCTGAGAAACAGAAAGAGCGAAAACAGAAAATGGTGAAGACTGTCTTGAGATTGATAGGACTTTTGCGTTTTGAACGAGAGAACCGAAACACAATCAGCTAGCTGTGTTTATGCACGTCGAAGTTGTAAATCAATTGTTCGCCACATTCAGAAGCGCGATGACGTTTTATTTACTCCATCGATGAAATTCGAGCGCCGCCACCTCCTGTAATTGACACCGGTGCTGTGCCAGGTGCGTGGCCAGCTCGGATAGGTTTGGCGATCTGTGCAGTTTGGCCACGCCTAGCCATATTGCGCTGGCGAACTGCTTCTTTGATACGATCCACTTCATGCTGGTAGCGCTTCCTATCTCGCATGGCGCCCTCCTTTGCTTCTTTCAACGCCACCTCTAGTGACTTCACACGATCCATGGTCGATTTCAGGCGCTTTTCCAGTTTAGGAAGTTCGCATCGTAAGTCTGCGTTATCACGCACCAATTGCTTGTGAACCTTAGTTAACTGTTCGAGATTTGTTTCCAAAAATTGGATCTTCTGCCGTTGGACTAACGAGCCACGCTCATATTCCTCCTCGTCACCGCCATCATCAGCTTTCTCCGGAACAGGCTTTGAATTCTGAAAAATATTTGAATTAACATTCAATATCAAGTATAGTGAGATTTACTAGATCTGAACATTAATCTTAAAAATCAACTCATCCCAATGGCTGACAGACTTCGCTCGTAACAATTAACTGGTTTTGGACTTCCTTCATAAATTAATGAACACAATACAATGAAGTTATCGTTTTTTCAGAAATTGAAACTGAATCATCAATAAGTCAAAATGGAAGTCTGGCTAAACGTTGAACCACAAACATTCCTGTGAAATCATTCACATCACTCCATAGCATAACATGAAATGAATGTATTACTTGAAAGTGAGATAATTAGTCCAAACATTCTATAGCACGGAGATTCCCAAACTCCGGACTGCGGCATAATTTGAAAAACACGAAGCTTGCTTACTCATTACAAATCATTCAGTCAAGCCATGCTGACAGAAATAGAACTAAACTAATATATCCTACGATCAAAATTTAATTACTATACCTTTATTGACGGATTTTTCCGAGGATCTACACCAGTTGGCGGAAAGCTCAGACCAAAAAGTCCTGCTTCTAACTATGTTGACCCTTTAACAGCTGAGCACGAGGTAACTCGGTATCGTGCATTATCAATAGTTGACTGGTGACGGTGACAATGGAGTGCAGCAGATAAATTCTTACCACGAATGTTGCACAAACGTCGAGTTAACTCTTTTTTAAGCATGAAATGACTTAACTCCACACTTTCGATATTTCTACAAAGTTCACGATTAATGCAAATCCGATTCACTATCACCGGATAAATGCTACCTACTACACTGAAAATCTGTCTCATGAATGGCAGGATTACCTTTTGAGAATGAATGAAAGTTATTGAAATATACTCGAATACATTCATAGTGCATCTCTGTTGATATGTGATGTTGATCAATTTCCAAAGATATCCATCAAAGCGACGTTTGGGAGAGCATGATACATGTATATCCAAATATAACGCAGCATGCGTAACAAACTTAATTACAAATTAGAAGAGACTAGATAATTTACACAAATTTTTCATGGTCTTTGAGCCATGTCACACAGGAAAAGCTTCAAATCGCGACCAAGCAACCCAATGCTGAGCAGATAGCTAATGCTGCTTTACAACATTATATGAAAATAATGAGGGTCAAGGAGATGTAGATTTCGATCATAGGGTGATGGGAGAAAATCTTAATTGAGCATTTGCTGTACCATCGGCCAAAATTCAGTGTCCATCCTTCTGCCGTACCGTGTTTCCATCAACACCATGGGATTCGAGACCTGCGAAAAGTTTTAGATAACTCCTCCGATTCCACATAATCCTTTCACATGCACATAATTTACTCATTGTTTCGATTTAAGCAGAGTAATATTGCTACGGATTCAAACAAAACTAAATTCAGTGATTCGACAACTAGTACTCACAATTTTTGTAGCAAGTAAAATAGCAAAATGACCACTTTTCATCGCAAATTGTACTTAAATAATTTTGAATGCAAACCGAGGCCTTTCTGTAGGAACAACCTACCGTCATCACGGAAACAATCTAACTGAAGGGTAGATGCACATTAAAAAAAAATTTATAGTGGGCTTCCTGCTGGAAAAAATACTCACAATGTTTAGAATCAAAATTTTCATCAAATTTCTCCGAAAAATGTATGCCATGCATAAAATTCAGCATCTCTGAAAGTTGTGGATGATTGAATTTTGACCGGAGACACAGAGAGTTGTCTAAATTAGTTCAGCTTCTACGTGTACGAATCAGGTCGATGAGTTAACTCGGGCTTCGTTTCTCATTGTTTTACCACCTACAACGTCCCAGTGATATTGTCTTGCTGTCTCCATACGCGTTAAGTAGGGCTCAGTGAAATTCGATAGGTATACAAAACAGGCACAGCAGCCAAAGGGTTAAGAAGTCATTTTGCCAGAGTAATCTTCGTTCTTTTACATATTTTAGTTTCCCACACCTACCTCTACTTATATAAAAATTAAGCAGTAGTATGTATCACATCGTCTTTTTTATTGTGACAGTGTATAATGAGCAACTTATCTCGCCATGCCAAAACTACATGTCTGAGATAGGTATCACCCCACGCAGGATTAGCTTTGGCCGTGGGAGTGGTAGTGATTCGAATGATGTCGTAGTGATCATCTCCAAGCCAGCAATTAGCATTTATTTGTTTACTGACAGTGTCGCTTTGCATCGTTGCGAAGCGAAGCCTCCTATTCGCAGGACTTAGTCGGGTAACTCAACAGTAACTACAATAATTGACGATGTTCGACGTCACATTATGTGTCTCATTCATTCTGATATGCAATGTGCATTGGCATATTTAACGAATTCCTGAGTTCTTATTTCGTCCTTTAAAACTGCAAAATGTCGAGTTTTTACTGTACGGTAGTTTAAAATATCCACCTAAGCGCATTAGCACACACCACATTATACAAAACTTACATCAAGAGTAGCGAACTAGACCGCAGGCCTACTCGTTAGCTCTTAACTGCTCTATCATAAGATTCCTAACTTATGTCACGAATCTATTTTTCCAACGTACACAAATATACACGCTACAAAGACAAGCACCTGTTGATTCTCACCTTCTTTATCCTATTATGCAGATCTTGAACGAAGAGTTTTCGCAAGTTATGTAAGGTTTGCAGCTCTTTGACTACAGTTTCTTCTAATCCCTTCAAATCCTGTTTAGCCTGCTCGCGCTTCTCCATTTGCTTCTCTAAAGATTCCAAACGAGCGGCGCGATCGTCATTTTCCTTGTGAAGTTTATCGTATTCTTCTTGAAGTTTATCTCTTTGGAATGTCAGATGATTGTTCTCATCACGAAGTTCTTCCGTCTGTAAGGAAGATGAATTTCATTGTAATAATGAAGTTTTATACAGATGCTAGTTGATATTACACTGTGTTAATAAAACAGGCAACTTCATGTTGTTAAAACGGTCACTTTAATCAATCAAGGGAACATGAGCAACGACGTAACTGCATGTAATGAAAATACCTTAGTCGCCTGGACAACGAGAGATGAAGAAATATTAACAGAAAATCTAGCACCATGATAGCATAGTTATGTAGAGCAAAATAAATGTTAGGAGATCTTTTGAGACTGGACATAAGACTGAAGTACAGTACAAGAGAAACATGACATTCTAACGAATCGGCGAAGTCAAAGTAGATTGTTGATAAATGTATTAACGTCTCTATGCTTAGTGTATCCGAAATGCATTGGTAAGCAAGCAGACAGTCTAAGTCACTGAGTGATAGCCTCTTTCGTGCCAGCAGCTATCCTCACCAACTGTCTGAGCATTTGCATGTCCACTAAATGGGTGCTGTTGTCATCATTGGGCATAATCTTTAGGGTTAAGAACTCGCCGATATACATGTAGGTTCAGATAATATCCTCTATAGATAATATTTCAGTAGAAACAGCACCAAAACCCAGGGTTTTTTTAAGGCAATATGCGCGCCCGATAAAAGGCGCAGGGTTTTGGGCGGGTAAAGTTTCGGATGTCAACTCGGACCACTGTCCATGTCAGTCACTGTTGTTTTTCACATAAGGCGAATAATTCGAATTATTCGCATAATTCGAATTTAAAAATTATTAAACCCAACCCTATTTCAGGTGTGGATCATCTATACGAAACCTATTTATGTTCGATTATGCGATTCACAAACATCGTCAAGTTAACAAATACAAACACTTTCCTTCACTCACAGGCATTTAAAAGTAGGAAGTTATCAAAACGGAAATACTATGTAGTCATGTAGTGGACCATGCCAAAATAAATTTTACTGGTTGCGAATGAAGAAATACATTCGCAGTGATGCTTTCTTGTCTCACATAGCTTAAGTTATGGAGGTGTACAACTGTACAGTACATGTATGTATGCCCCCTATACGTAGTTGACAATGAATTTCGATCGTTAAAGAGAAACTAGGCATATTCGATTTTTAAGTAATAATTGTAACACAACTTTTCATCATCCATGACTTAACTAAGCAATTTGCAGACTTTTGCAGTGCAAATAACACATTCATCGCTTATCAACGGTTATTTACATTCTTTAACTTCACTTCTCATTGATATGCGGCAATGTTTCGTTGATCATCAATAGGCTCTTGTCGATGAGGAATGACGTTGCAGAATGCAATTTGTCTTCATATAAATTGCAGTTTACCATATTCACTGTGAAATCATGTAGTGTATTATGCATTTATCATATATGTTTTTACTGCAAGTTCAAGAGACAATTTTCCACTATTCCTCTCCATCTTATCCAGCAATTGTTGCTGTGCACATTTTAGTGCATGTACGTCATGTAGGCATATATTGCTACCTTTAATTTGCTGAATATTCAAAAGATGCAACTTTGTTTCCGCTTTCTTTTTACAGCTGGAAAGGAAATTGAAAGAAAGATCTACATGCCTTGTTTTGCTTTGTTTTAGATTGGCGGGTAGAATTTGGGAATGGACGGGTAAACGAAACCTCAAAAAAACCTGCCAAAACCTAAGCCTAACCCTAACTTGCACCAACATATCAGATTTTCTCCAGAAGCACACGCAAAGCCAACGCATTCGCGTACCAATATGTGATTTTAGAACGATTTCGTTGGTTCTCACATGCCATCACGTGATCTCAGAACGCACACATGCAATAAGGAGTTCAAAGAGGTTTTTCGTTCGCACGGCGCAGCTTTGGAATCAGCTTCCTCAAAACTTCTTTCCTGATCAACATCCGAAGCAGCAGATTGTATTGCTATACAATCTTCTGCTTTGAAAAGACATGCGAACAGGTTTCTGAAAGGGAAAATTTAGTAAGCATCCTTGACGATCCGATTCTTTAACTGATCTAGATCATTTTCTCACTTTTTCACTGAATAACACTATCGTCATGACTCTTCACAACGCTAGAGGTCAAAGTTCAATGAAGAATTGATATGGAAATAATAAACCCAAGATTATACCAGAATGTAGTGTTGAAATTCTCACGTCGGTTAGGCTAGAATTGACCGGCGAATCATTTGACTTACAGGGGTCCCTCAAATTACCCAGAAATCCTCTGTTGATAAGTGCGAGCTAATGTATCATACGTGGTCAGTTCAAACCTTTAAATCTGACCATCGCCCCTCTATCAAAAACTAAGGCAATCACACCATGGTACCAGTCTCAAATTTCACCAAAAATGGCGTCTCATTGATAAAATAGAAACACTGGTTACCACTGCTCGTGCAGGCTGGTCTTACGCACGCACATTTTAAGTGGACTCCTTCCGTATTTATACACTAGTAAATATGCATTGTATATTTATTTATTACATGAATATTTATTACATTATTCATTATTACATAATTATTATACATGAATATAGAATTACATGAATTACATGACATGAATATTTATTTATTAAGAAAAAATAAAGAAAAAAAATAAACTATAAAATAAATCTCCTTTTTATGTAAATCTCTTTTGCTTTGGTTATTTGCTGTCATGCTCGCTGTCTGCTTCTAAATACAATCCACGTAGGGTAATTACCTAACAGTACGATGCTCTTCAAATGCAAAATAAGAAGAAACATAAAAACTTGTGATAGAGCAAAACACAACGATATACGTGCTACATATAGCTTATGTAGCACTACCAATTGTGCTGCATTTATCTTAATTACCGGTAGACAAGAATATGGTCATGAATGAGTGTGGAACGGATAACGTTTGTAGCTTGTGCTATGCTAGACCCGTTATTTATGTGTGATGTGACTTGGGACAAGGGCAGGAGGTGTATGGCCGAAACAAACACTGATGAAGATAACCAATTACATTTCATGTTCATCAGATTGATTTTATTTACAAAGCAAAATTCGAGTAATCGAATATGTATAACACAATGATACTTATCATTTCATACCAGGTATGACCATTTGAAAATATCCTCCACTCTCCTCTCAAAATTTCTCATTTTTCATAATATCCATTTCGGGTGTAATGATTAGAGTGCAAGGACTATCAGTCCTGCAGAGAATGCATGAGAACAAATTTCTTCTAATGTAAATGAAATTCATTACAAAAAGACATGATCACAGCGATGAGGAAATCACTTCACTTCGAGCAAAGCCAATGAAACTTCGTCGCATGATCTGTCTGTGTGACATATAGCGTACATGACTGCGCAAGACGCAATGTAAGACAAAAGATGTATTAGGGAAACATAACTGCGCATCTGCTTATGTTACCAACCACATCATATCAAGATTGCAAAACACATTCTATCGGAAAAGCTACTTTGCTAGCGGAATAATTAATTTCTTGTTAAAATTTACTGGCTTTGTGCTACAGTTGATTTCTTTTCATTGAGGTTGGTCTAACCTCCCATTAGGACCACTAAGCCAAATGACTATTTAATACCAATGCATCACTCAAAACAAAACCAACAATCCAACTTCCTTCCATCATTCGTGTATCTTAAAAATTGATTGAGAATTGTACACCTGACTAAATACGTTATATTAGAACAATAGCTTCCTACTGTGTCCAACATGTGTCCATGGAGGAAGAAATACTGATGAAGACATGTTAGGTAGACTGGGAAATTGAAATGAGGGGGGATTTGAAGAGAATGACCGACAGATTTCAGCAATTATTATTTATACTCATTTCCAAGACATTAAATATTACTTACACATGCATTTCAAACAAAAGTGCTGCTCACCCTTTAAAAATACCGATAGGCTAAAATCATCAACATCAACCATACATATGAAGTCTAGGAGCCATGCCTGTTACCTGCTGATAGTAATAGTATCAAATCTTTCCTGACACTTACCATTTTGTGTGTTGCAGCTAATTCATCACGCAGTTGTTTTAATTGCTGCGCATATTGATCAGCCTGACGTTTGAATTCTTCATCCAGTTTAGCTTTGATGTCAGTTTGACCAGCTAATATTTGCGTGTTCGATTCCTTGCTACTAGCAGCTGCAGATGACAGAACCTGCAAAGTACAAATGGATCAAGTTACGCAACGTAATTTTAGCACAAAAAAAGGAAAATAAGTATATTTACATTAGCATTTATATTTCTGATATTGAGTGTTTATTTATACGCTTGCATCTATTACAAGGTACAAATAGTGCATAATTTTTGCAATGTGAAACATATAATTTACATAATACAACATCAGTGGCCACAGATATCCGGACAGGAGATTTTCAGGCATTTCTTAAACCTTGCATGTTTATGAAGCAATACGCCTATTTGACTTCTGACAGTTCCTAACGATTTTTTTCTTCGACATGTCACGATTTTTAAGTTTTCGAATGATTAAAGAGCTTCTGACGAAGTAATACATCATGTTCCTTAAGTTCGAGGCTTGCATGGCTTTTCAATTTTTATTCAAAAGTCTGAAGAATGGTTAAGGAGCACATCGAGATGTCATCTTGAATATTTTTCCGACACAAAGCGGGATGAAGACTTCAATGAGTACAAAGAGTGCCCTTCTCAAAGTTGCAGTAAAACAGTATTAGATGTTTCGGTTTTAGAAACCACTGTCTACACATTCTGAAATAGTTATAAAACACCGCTATTTTTACTAGAAGCATATCCTCAATAGTCCTTTAGCACATTTCAGGTTTTCATCAGCTGATCTTATTTACTATGTCATCCTTATCACGCCCTGATCATTGTTTGAGACAGCTAAGTCTAAAACTTTAACACCACAACTTCGATCACTTTGGAAAATATCTACTGCGGTAGCTCTATGAGAGATTCTTGTTATAAAGAATGCATCAAGGAAACTTCACGAAAAATCTCATATGTTGTAGTATAGCAGTCTACACTGTATAGTACCGAATAGGGTCATTAGAAACGTTCTGTGTTGATGCCTTGTTTCGATATCAGTGCAGTTATTCAACTATAGATGATGACAAAACTAAAAACTGCATGTATGACTCTTCCATGGTTGGAAATCGAGGTTCTGCACAGAACTTCTGTTTATTCGATGCAGAAGAGAGTACACGTAGACTGCATATATTTAAGTACAAGCTGCTGAGCATGAAATCATTCATCATCCGGTATGCATCGAAAGACTGCGCAAGCAAGTCTGTAAAAGCAAGACGTTCATCAGTTAATAAAATTTCATGTTCTGTTGAAAAACTTGCCTTCAGAAACGCATTCTGTTCTTATCAGGGATGGATTAGAGGACTGTCATCCATCGTACGAAGCTGTTCGCAAGTGGCACAACCTCCTCTACAATGCAGCAGCACTTGACGTTGAGGATGCTCCACGGTCTAGACGCCCTGAGACTGCATGCGACGAAGACGCATCGAACGCTCGTACTTATGAGGAACTATCTGCGACCATTAGCATCAGCAGCTCCCCTGTTTATGAAATCTTGTGACATTTCCACAATCGGAAGATCACTGCCAAGTGAATGCCACATACCCTCAATGACCAACAGCGAGTAGCCAGACTTCGGATCTGTACATCACATCTGAGACGTTTCAAACGTGAAGGCGACCAATTTCTTCACCGCATTGTTGCTGGAGATGAAACCTGAACTCGAGCCTTTGAACCAGAGTGAAAGCGCTAGTCGAATGGACAGGTGAAGGTTCATCACGTCCAATCAACCAATCAAGACAGTCCGGAGTCACCCCCACCGAAGTCATGCATACTGTGTTCTTTGACGTGCCCCGAACGACGTGGTATTTGACGTGGACTGCCGATCGATCACACAACACTAAATGGCGTCACCGTAAAGATTACTCCGTCTCTTTCATTGGAAACCATTTGCGCCCTGCCCCGACGAAAACGACCAAATCTCCTACAGATTCCAGATGGAGCAGTCATCCTCCATGAAAATGCTGCGCCTCACACAAAACGCGATGTTGTGCAACAGAATAAAACTGGGAAATCCTTGAACACTATTCAAAAGGTGAAAAAAAGCTCTCAAGGTTTACGCTTCAAGACGCTTGAAGAGATTACCTGAGTTCCACCGGGAATGCATTGCCTTGACCAAGCATAGATCGAAGGGCGAACTGATGACTTGACAAAGCGCTAGAAGTGCGTTGGCAGTGATGGTAGTTATTATTAGTAGCTCAAGTATCAATCTATCAATATAGTAGCATATATATCCTTGTTTGATATGAAAAGCATTTTGCATTTAGTTTCTATGCAGGAATACAGGACTTTTCTAATGACCCATATGCGAACCGAACTTCCAATTATGTTGGATCAATTGCATTTCTGCTTAAACAGGCTAAATTTATCATTAACAGAATTGACGCATTATGGACATTCAAAACTATTGGAAAGCAATAGAGTCTATTAACATTTATAGCTAAAAGAGCATATTATTCACGATGACGAACTAGAAATGACAGCTTGATAGCAGTCTCCACGTTCAGGTAGCTCTTATGCTCCAGCTATATCATGTCGTTCCAACTGAACGCTAAAACCTATCTGAATTCGGCTACAACAGCAAAATGCATCGAAGCTGATAGGAAAATACATTTTACACCGCCTTTTACGTCATTCAAAAAAATTCTACGTCTATCATTCTATAGCCACTCGAATAAGAGAAATGATTTTAATTAGACACCTCATAACTGAGTTCTCTAAAACATGTAGACCGATTCACGAAACGGGAAATGCAGCTGCGCGCATTTTGGCAACAAAGTTTCTTGAAACACATGGGTGTCTAAACGAATCGGCACAACTATACCACTATTTGTTGCGCGTGTAAACCATCTGAAATGACAGTCGAGATGGAAACTCAATCAGTGCCTGAAATGTGCGCAAAATGAACGCGTTGTCATCGTCTCTTGAAGTCTGTAGGTGACAATGAAAACTGTACGCAGTATCTTGACGATCATATGTTCTACAATTTCTGATTGTGACGACATTGATGACTCAAATATCAAAATGTCTTTTCTGCAATTTCAATTATTTAAAAGATCCAATTATACTTCTATTTTAAGTGGGAGAGTTCTTAAAACACAAGTATAACAGAAAAAACCTTTCCCACCAAGATTAGCTGCCAACATACCTGTTCATTTGCGCGCAATTTCGCAATTTCAGCATTGAGATCATCAACGGTTTCCTCTAGTTTTCGTTTACGTTCATCTGTTTCATCAATCTTGCTAGAAAGAGTCTTATTTTTCACTTCATATTCCTGTACTAATACTTTCAATTCTTTGGTCTGGGATTCGGCTTTCCGCATGGCTTCATTAGCAGATGATCGATCAGTCTCCAGGGATCGCACTCGAGAATGGAGAGATTTAGCTTCTGTCTTCATCTTGCTGATGTAGAGGCGCATAACTGTGAATTCTTCATCCAACTTCTCCGCCCCAGCGAATGATGGCTTCGCTAGCTGCTCACTCAGAGATTCGCCAACATCACCCAGATCCTTTAGCAAGCTGTTCATCATTTCTGAAACGATCAAAAATTCTTGAATTACATGTTTCCTTTGTTTTACTTGGTGAACTTCATATTACCATCATATACAGCTAAGACAGCAATATTATCAGCAAATTTATGTTATGAATTAAATAACTATATGACTAATTGACATGAAATTTAAATCAATGTTACAATACGGAAATAACAAATAAATACCGTATAGTAAGCAAACCCTCGTTGACATTACAACAAAAGGAGAGTATAAATCAACATTAAAATGCTGAGATACATTAATTTCACAACGTCATTGAGGTGTTAAAGGCAAATCTGGACATTGAAAACAACTCTTATGTATAATCGTGCAAGATATTAGGTGTGAATGACATCTATGAAATCAATAAAATCATAAGCCATTAAGGACATTGTGATTTAATGATGCACAGTACAAGGTCGAGATGCCTAAGTAGCACTCGATCATGTGCTCTGATGTCCAGAAGCAAAATTAGATACTCTCTGAACTTCTGTGACTTGACAATAATGGGTCGATGTGACATTCACAGGATAGATTTCTAATGATTTTAATGGTTTACCTGTGTATTTCTTCTTTTGAGATGTGTAATTATCCCTAAGTTGCTGCAACTCTCCATCCTTGGTTCGCACAGCAGATACTTTCTGGGAGAGCTGTTCCTGAAGATCATCAACTTCTCGAGTTTTCTGGTCAATTTCATGCGTTTTGAGATCATAATTCATTGCAAGTTCTTCAAGGGCTTGCAATACTTCCTTCACCTCTTCTTTGCTGGAGTCATTCTCTGCTTGCAGACGAGCCAAATCGGCCTAAAATGTACCAATGAATATCGATAAATGATACAAAATCATGGATGGGCGAACTGCAGTGCGGTCCGCTAGATAAAGTAGTGAATAACTTCGTTGATGACATGGAATTTACAAACTAAGCACGTGGTTCAATTTGAAAAGATCATTCACGAGTTTAATATCCGATGAACATAATTCGGGCGCCAGGGTATAGATTTGGCAGATATTCGCCACAGCCAAGGCACATTTGTGCCGTTAATGCCAAATGAACATTGGAACTGAACAAACTTCGATAAGTAAAAACTGCTAAAGTTCAATTCAGCAGATCATCTTTAAATAGAGATGAGCTTCAAACTTAACTAGCAGATAATGCCTGTCAGTAGTTGCTCTCGCGTCTGAGCTATGTGAAATCCTTTACTATCTGCTCTCACTGATCAAAACATGGGAAGTTATTGGACGACTGAGAGCATTCGTTTATAATTGATTTTCCTGACTTTTGAAGGACTTGGCCGCTGCATGGCTTCAATTTCCCACTGACAAATACGTGATTGCGATTTCTCAAGAATCTTACTATAAATTTCTTAAGGCAACATGTGCGTGTAATGAGTGCTCTATCAATTCATCTAAGCATTTTAGGATTTCACAAGGTCGCAGTAGACCTGACAACGTTATTAGTGTAGTTCTGAATGGGATGCAAAAATATCCGATCAAATAGTAAGTATTTTATAGTAGGCATCTGAACTTTTTCGCAATCAAAATCAATAGATCAAATACTGCTTTTCTTATGAGAAGAAGACAGGCAATTTGAACTTCATCTTGAAGAATCTTAATCTAGCAAATAGTCATGCATTAATCAGAGTGTATAACTTAATATTGAATCAAGGAAATGCGTCTTCGCTAGCAAATAGCCTGAAAATCTTTGACGGCTACATCAAGTAACTTTGATAAATATTCAACCAGCTGATGCTAGATAATCGGCATTCGGCCGAATATCAAACCCAATATTCGAAGAAACTAATCCTGAACAATTTAATTTGCGGTGATAAATTTGATTCTCAAGAAAATTGTGATACCGAGGAAAGATGGGGAGAGTCTGCTTACCTGAGAGAAGCATTAACGAAGTTCTGCTTCTCTTTTGCATAATCTCAAATTTAGCTTTTGAAGTCTTATGATTTGCTGCCAAAGCATGGAACATTCATCAAAGATTGTTGTTCCATCTCATCAATCTCTACCACTACGCAATTTGCAGTCTGCAAAGTTCATTGAATTCGCAGCGTGACCAGCGACTAGAAAAAAGTTAGTCCATCCCCTATCTAAAGTAATGAGTAGTCTTGACTCAGAATGTATTCAACCAATATTATCATACTTCCTCTAAAGGGATTTTGAACTAGAAAACAAACTGGTACCAACATCACCGAAATTCCAGGCCCAGTCGATTTTCCATTCAACAGTCTACTTTTATTGCTTTTACTAAATCCGAAATTCTGCAGTTTTGGTACCGTATTAGAAATAAATAATTTTGCATGCCAGGGTCTCAAAAAAGAATAAATTCTCCCCTACCAAAGATTCTAGGTGGTCAACTCTCGACCTACATTTTATACTGAATAGATTTTGTCACTCATCAAGCTAGAACATGTTTTTGCTAAGACTCTAACTTCATACATGCTGTATAAAGTAGGTGTCGCGTTCACAACTACAAGAAATGTAGTTATCTAAATGAATCTAAATGCACTGTTATTAGATACGTGATTGAATCACATAACGATAATTGATAGTAATATATTATCGAAGCCACAGACATAGTAATAGTAATTCAGTTTACGTGACATTAGCTGCTCTACCTAACAATTCACGCATTTTTTCATTCAGCGAATGTCAATATACTAGGCTGAATCCTGGGGATAAGAAGAATTCCAAGCATATTCGATTCCTAACCCTATTGTTTGAAAATCCATTTTCCTTATCCGCCATTGTTCTATCAAATCTCATGACCATTATGCCATTAAGTACATGATCATTATTGGGACCAAGATAGCCATGCTACACCATGTACATTTCAAGCATGCCTCTGTACCTGAAGAGAATCATGACTCTGCCTCAATGACTTGGTGAGTTCATCTTGTTCCTCCATTTGTTGTTTCAGTCGGGCAATGGTTTGAGCTTGCTTGTTGATTTCTTCATCCTTATCATCAAGCTGTTTGTACAATAAGTCTATTTGACCACCTTCGGAAGTAGGCCTGACAGTGGTTGGGGCACCAGTACCTGGAAAACAAAGAAAACCGATGAGTAGAAGCACATGTTAGACATCGAAGATTAAGAGAAGAGGGAAAGTCTGAATACCGAGGGTATCCCACAGCAGAAGATCAAATGCAAAGAATCATAAATACCACGTGATGAAATAGCATCAAACAGCATAATAACTAGTTTCTATCAAGGCATTTCATTTAGGCTGTAATTTCAAAGGTAGTGATTTTGAAGTTGTGTTTACTTATCATAAATGAGATTAGCGGCGCGATCGACATTACCTTGACTAGAATTGTTCTACCACAGCCGTTAGTTGCAAGTCTGCATGTATTCTACAACGGTGCGGGTACATTAGTCCGACAGCCATAACGAGTTTCTGCAGGGAACACGGCCAAAATAAGACTTTCAAGGAATGATCACAGCCTTTGCCTACCACGAATCTGCGAGTCTGCTGAGCTCTAACTGGCTCCTCTTGTCAGACAGGATCACAGAAAAACACATGTTAATCCAATGGGACGCAGATTGTAATTTTTTAGGCTAAAATGAAATTTTGTATGTTTTCCTTTTTTACGGAAAAGTAACAAGACTAGAGCCATACTTTTGGCATGTCGTCACATCGAAAATTTCATTTTAACTAAAACTTCAATCTGTGTCCCATATTTTTCTTCGATCCTGTCTAGCAAGAAGAGGAACTCACTAGAACTCGGCAGACGTACACATTCGTGGTAGGGAAAAGTTGTACGTGATTCTGTGAAAGTCTCATTTTCGGCCTCGTTCCCTGTAGGACAAAGAGATATGACAATTAACTCGGGCTTCTATCATTTTGATCTAAATATTGACCTAAAGGTAAAATGGATTTAAAACCTCAAAAGAAAAGATTTATGTATCAAACAACAACTTCATTTCTGCATCAAATGAAACAGTCGCACTAGCTAGATGTCGCAAATTCAAACAATCATATGAACATCATCTATTTTCTGGACTGAAAGTCCTATTGTCTCCGAAAACGCTCTCGAAAAGATCAGTACAAGATAACCAATGATAGACATTACACAGGGTGATTCAAAAGTCTCCATACACAGCAATCATTTTTAATGGAGAAAAAAATCAATAAATCTTTTTATTTTTCAGATTTTCGGCGTCGAATTTGAACGCCCATTAAAAGTGTGCACACGGTCACGAATGCGGTCATCTATGTTTTCCAAATTTCCCCACTTTTTAAGTTAAGTAACGTGCTAGCCGGCCACCTCGTCGTTGTCGGCCACTAAACTGGACCTATGCTGCGTCTAATTTACTGTTACGGTTGATCATACCATCGACGAACACGGACTCTCAAATATGGTGGAGTACGATCATGCTAGAAGCATACAGGAAATTCTCCATCTTTCGATGATAGGGACGGCGGCACAACATCTGTCACCATCAGAACAAGCACCTTCCGACAACTTGCCTTCGATACCAATATCGGCCAATGCCAACTTTTCATCAACTTGTATTAGGGTCACAATGCCTCCATCCAGGGTAGGTTGAAATCACCCCAGTATTGAAACTTTAACCTGTTGACTTGTCACTGATAGAAAATTGGCTCCGTCCGTAAAAAAATTCAAATAATCTGGTTAATCTGGTTTAATTCTTCGCAGAACTCGGGTCACTACGGGTCCTCTTTGATTAAGGTGTTGCGACATTTGTATCCTATCTGGGTGTCGTTTATTTTCTGTCATGATGTGGACGATACTGACTTGGCAAAGCTCTCATTTCTTCTGACAATCGTTGAGGGCTTTTATATGGACATTTAGCGAAAACAGCTAGCTGGTACATTCGTCCATATATCTTCGTTGTTCGATGTTGTTAACCTACCATTTATTTGATTTTACACATTCCGTTTCCCTGAATTTATCAACGATTGTGATTCACATGATGGGCAAACTGAGTCAAATCGCAATTCCTTTCGTTAAATTCTGCATCAAATTTCCGACAGGTTCCTGGTGACTTCCGACAATGTAATGAATTTACAATTTCTCTCAACCGTATTTTTACTTAAATGTCATATTGTGCTCACCTTGTAAACGGGGTTCAAATTCCAGACCAATGACCGCTAAGCCAAACAATTAACCACTGTGCCACGGAGACCATGTACAATGTATTTCTAATTTGTTCAAAATCCGCCGAGTCCTACATAAGCTGAGATTATCGTTTACTGCGGTTGAGAGACAAGAACAATTATATAAATCGCCAAATGATCATAATTTTCTTCAAACAATATGAGATCAGGTATGAGAGTTGAATGTTTCATTATTGTTTGCAAGCTACATTCAAGAGCTCTCAAGTTAGAAACTTCACAGTTACGATGGTTCATTATAGGAAACAATAATCAATCGATAGAAAAAAGAGGAACAAGAATAACAGGGTTATGAAATTATAATGCATGCAGCTACGCTCGATTGTCAATAGGGAATTTAGCTTAAACCTCTCGATAATAATTTGATCTCCATTGATCGATGGATAAATTCAGAATTCAACAATTGTTTTGATCCATGTTATGTGAACAGGATCAACCAATACGTTTGTATCAACAGCAAGCACCTGATCAGTTTGTTGAAAATCTGAATTTATCCTTCCTTGATAAGAATATCATCGAAACATCCAGGTGTTTTTCGACATTGCATGTAGAGGGAATTCCGCATTCCAACACGACATCAGCGTACAGCAAGTGGCATTCGACCTATGAATTTGATCCTAGTTGAGGGCAAGGAAACGCTCGTGTTCATACAAATATTGCGTCCATTGCTTGAGGGATGTTTGAACACAAGTGTACTTGTGATGAATATCTCTATTTTTCGTATGTAGAAAAATTGTCTTAAAGTGAGAAATGAAATTTATCATTGTATATGAAGTGAAATCACACTGACGATTTCAGTTGACTGTCTGACTTGATAATGCACCTGTTAGTTTATGATTCACGATTCACACATTTAGCATTTTAGAATGACTAATTCTTGGTACATACGAAATGCCCCGTAAACATATCTGTTATGCATGGCCGTTTCAATTAATTGAACTGTAATCCAAGTGATCAACTCCAAGCCCACAATCATAATTAATACAACTGAGCAAGGAATAAGAAAATCTCTAATTATGTACACAAGCATACTTTTATATACCGGTATGTACTTTTGCGCTAGGAATTCGCAAACTACAGGACGCCCTACGAAGCCTTTACTAAAGACATCTATAGAAGTAAACTATATTGATGAACAAAAGACATGTAGACATCTATAATGCTAAAAATAAGTTGATGAGGAACTGGAAAACTGAAAAATGGGAGCCACAGCATGAGAAAGTTGGTTGTTCAGACTTGGCTTCACTTCCTCCTCGAAGAGTTTACAATTCCGGAGAAGTGGGTGCAGTCTAGAAAGTTGACATCCTTTACAACAGCGCTTCTGTCACAAGATGAGCAAGCGAACAAGTGGTCGAGTTGCATGCTCATCAAATATCTTTCCCGAGTGACTCTTTGTCACACCCAATGACTGTCCTGTTCACCCTGCGACGACCTAAATTCATGACTAATCAATAGACCGAGTTTTTACCAGAGAACACATTTTTGGAGAAAACCCTCAGTCTAAACAAAAACTTCTCATGTAATATTTCAACTTTTAGTTACTATCTTTTTTAAATAGTTTCAAAACTTGAAAATTCGAATTGTGATAGAAATTCATAATTCATAAATTTGCCCGAATTGCCCAAGCCAAGAACATGGTTTTCGGACGTGATTAACTCGTACTTAGATAAAAAAATGTCGAAAGAATTGTTGGCGTATACATATTTCGAAATGCCATCAAAATTTGAAAATTGAAATTATAATTTCAGTTTTTTAATTTTGAAATTTATCTATAACAGTAGTTGCTTACTCCAAAAACATGGCCATCCGGAGTTAAAGTAGTTTAACTATTCGCTGAATTATTATTTGAGGAACAAATTTTTGAATATTGCAATCTAGAAACCTACAATTTCTGAGAAATTAATGCATGTACTAGAAATGAAAAGCACTAGCAATTTTCTGAGAAAGCTGCATTATTGGAATCCAGTCGATTTTTCCGAATAACATGTTCATGTCTATTGCAAATGCAAATATTCAGCTGACTGTTGAAATCTGTTGTAGATTTCAACTTGGTTGTACTTTGAAAATATGCTCATAGCCGTATTCGGTTTGAACTGTAACATCTCACTTGCAATTACAGGAATAAGACACAAGAAGCTGTTCTGCTTTGAATGAATCAATAGATACCTAAACAATAACTAATCGTTCTACTGGCTTAGCTGTCTTGCTATATGAATGCGATAAACAGGAATGAACTGCGTCAACACCGTCCGATCATTACAGACAAACAGATGCGTTTCCTGAGAACATGTCTTCTTTGTTTCGAGAAATCGAAAGAGATGAGGGAGTTGATTAAATATATGAGAGATATTAGTGATCGACTGATCCTACTGAAATGAGTCACAGGTCGATTTAGCTTCAAAAGCTTCCGATTAAATTTGATCACAAGTATTTTATTAAAATGTGTGCTTATAAATATAAATGTGGTAATTTTGTAAATCGGAAAATTGAGAGACCTGTTGTACCCCGCTTTTATAATACCTTTTTCATATTGATCAGGGAATGTGGACATTCTACATGAAATTTGAAGAAATATCGTAGACCTGCCATGCGAGATGCCATACCTTTTAGATCAAGTACACAAGATTATCTTGAGCAAAATATCAAAACTATTTTTTAAACAGCGTGATATCAAACAATAATAATTTGATATAAAAGCCAGAAGCTCCGAGATATCTCCAGGGAAAGTCTGAACCTCCTCGTACAATAGCTGCCCACTGAACAACAACATGTGTAACAAAGTAAACACGGTATACTGGGTTCGATATTCTAACTGCTCCTCCACATGTAGGCAACTCCATTAGGGCTATTTCACGGAAATGATAGAGATAAAACGACATCAATACAGTCATCGAAGCAATCCGAGCACAAAGTTTGGGTCCATGACGCTCTTATTTTCTATATTACTTTCTTCATTGTTGAGTAAAAGCTTCAACAATGAATAAGCTTTGTACATGTAATTCAATCAGTTAAAAAATTAGATCTTTCAATAATTGACACGACCTTACTAAGATATCAGTGTCGGGGTGCACCTGTTGAGTTCTTTGTAGACATATATTACATAGGTCACCCCTCGCCTGTGCTTCCATTTCTTGTCAGTCTTCGGACCTTAGCCTGGCTAGACTTCTATCCCAACTTTTCCTAGAACGCTACGTACCACCATGATGCCATTGTAGTTCTACCCCTAAATTGTCCTCAGATTCGCTTGGTAAGTTAGTTTTACTTGTCAATCAGCGACTGAATGAATTCTTTAACAATGGCTACAGATTGACGTTGTTTTCTTCGCTTGTGATTTTCAGTTTGTGCATGTTAGTTTCTTTTAAAACCAAAGGGACCGATAATGCTAACATCACTTCAACATGAACTTCCTAAACCACGTAACACAATGATGAACTTATGAACACGGCATTATAAACAAATAACAAAAACAACGAAATATAAAAAGATCTGTAAATTTGAAAAAAAGTTGTATTTAAAAAAAGAAAATTGGTAATTAATATGCTACATGCAATTATGATGACAATTTAAGGTATTTTGTAAAGTGTTTAACGTAGTTTGTCAATTCCATTCTCTTTGCATTTCATCATACTACTGGTTAGCGAGAGCGCCGTGAAAATTCTTTTATTCTTTACCCATTGGATGGTGAAGCCTGAAAAGCATTCATTGTTGTTAAAATACACATTAAATTCACGACGAAAGTAGACAGACGCACTGACTGCATACTTTTCAGTAAATAGTTGTTGAGTTACCACAGTTAATGGACCTCACATTTGATTTAAGTAACGCAAGACTTAATTACTGCAGAAGCTAACTGCTATTGAAATCTCTCAAATAAACGTGACTTAAAGTGAAGTAAACTCAAGAGCAAAGATTACTTGTCAAAATTCATCAAAGACTTTGAAGGTCACTTCATAATTTACTCAATGCTTTGATTAAATGTCGTTTGCTGCGCTTTAGGTACAGGAGTACTGTCTTTCCCGTTTCTGCATAATTTGACGAATCCCCGATGATGATAAAAATTGGTCCCTAAAAACGGATTTCCGTTCGGAAGAATACGAGGACTGATTCCGTTTCAAATAGTCACTTTCATGTGCGTTTAAGCGTCATCCACTGCGTAAAAATACCCCATGCTAATAATTTAATGACTTTTAACTCTACGATGTGTGACACTTACAAACGAAACGAAGTACGAATGTCTATTTATATACTGACTTTTAAAGACATCAAATTAAATATTTCAGGATATCCATCAGTATATTACGTTATATCCTTAATATACTCGAAAAAACATGAAACATTTACAGATCGTCAGTGAGAGGTAAAAAAATCATCAAAATTGCTCGGGTAGCGACTCTCCCTCGATTCCACCAGTTTAAGGTACTCTCCTCTAGAGATTAATGTGATGCGTCATTAGCTATTGATTAATTTCACTTTCAGACCAAGATTGACATGATCAGCAGCACAGAGGACAGACAACAGGTAATGCACACAACCACATTCTACTTTCTCATAAATTTCTCTAAATGATTAGTCACTACCGTTTTCTATCTGCGTCCATATTTCCCATTTCTATTCCTCATTATACCAACAAGGATTAACACGTCACTATCGATAGGAAAGGCGTCTCAATTGACGACCATGTTCCCCTCTAAATGTACGAGCAAAACTAAGAGGACACGTCACCTACAACTAAATACTGATCGATTTCAAGCCGTCACCAGAAATATGGACGAACTATCACTCGCAAGTCGAAAGACAGTTACCTCGTGTGATCTGATGAGAGTCTTCTTGAGAGAATAAATTGAGTGCTCTGAGCACCTCGACAGGGTCGATGACAGCATTACTAAATGAAGTTCTCAATATTTTCTCCAGACCGAGTAAACAATAGATTTCACATTATTGAACACCTTAATGTGAAGACCTTTTCATGAGTCACAGTAAAACTTCTTCTAGATCAGTGACTGATGGTAAAATGCCAATACAATGTCAAGTGACGTTGTGCAGTTACACACAGAAGCTATGTCAATAAGACTAACAGTCAGCTACCGTTGACTTTGGATAACTTTCAATATACAAATTCATTCAATATGAAAAAGCAATTTGAAATTGATCTCGTTATTATTGAAAATGTAGAACTAATTACAATAAAAATCACTTATTATTGCGAACAGTGGCATATTGCGAAACCGGGCATTGAGCGGTGTGCTGTAAATACTAGCAATCGAGCTTAGGTGCCAAGATGAAATATCAGAAAAAAGAGCGCAAGTCAGGAAACAAGCAATTAAATGTTGCAGATTTGAACAATTGTTCATAGAAAAAAACTTATGTTTCGAGAGAAACTCCATGCATGATAATATTGAGCAGTGTAATAGAAGTAATTATGCAGCAATATATTAAGGTTTTCAGATATTTTTCTGGGTCGAAAGTCGGCAAATAATCATCAGGTGGAAAATCGGAATCTTATCAATAATTGAAAATTTCGTCATGTAATTTGGCAAGCTCCGATAACAGAGAGGAATTGACACAAAAATTGTACGCAAATCTTCTAGAAAAATATCAGAGATCGTGGTTGATCCATTTTTACTCTGAAAAGGGGAAATTAATGCATGTTTAAAAAATCTTGCCATGATATTAACTTTTCAAATTCTTTACTCCATCGGCTGTTATCACACCAGATGTGACATTACTTGAACTTGTTTGAATGCACTTTCGAAATATATTATTCTGTGGACGCAATAACAATGTTGACTTTCAAAAGTAGTATCTCATTAAAATATATGTTTTAAAAAATAACAAAATAAGATTTTATCCTAATTAGGATCTTTGTGATGGGAGATTTTTTTACATAGATTATGTAGACGATTTTAAGATTCATTAAATATCGATTGGTAGCATGAACACAACGTGCATGTGCTCACATCCGGAAAATGAATTGCTTGAGACTAATTCATCGAGTTGTTAGGCGGGAAATGTGGTTCACCTTTTATGACAATACAATGTACACTGTCTTGACTTGATCTCACTTGAATCAATACTTGAAATGTTCAAAATTGCGCCTTTTGATTTCCATTAGGATACTTCACAAATTAGCCAATTTTGAGTGAGATAACAGCGGCCAATGAAAAGTTACTTATCATGAATCAATGAAAACTTACTTCGTCATCCTGAATTTTGAATTCATATTGTTTATATAAGCATCAAACTTAATCAATTATCAGGGTAATACCTTGTTTGCTAATTTCTAAGCCATATTCATTCGAAAAAAGTTAGATATGTGACATAATCAACACAAGCAATTGAAGCATTAATTTTTATTGCCCTTGTTAACAAAAAAGTCGTAAACTGATCAGTCATTCATACAGACAATTCAATTTGTTATGTAATATATCACAATGCCATCACCTTCAGTTTCGGACATTTTCTCGAAATATCAGAAATTCTAACCAATAATCCATGTCCTCACTCGTGATATCAATGTGTCTGTTTATTTGCAATATAATATTTATTTTTTTCGTGGTGACTAACATAAATATAAAGTTTAGTTATTGATTCTATGTGTCACTAACATCTATTTTGCAGGTCGGCTTGCAACGGGAGCAAAAAATATGTTTAAGTGTGGCATTAAAACATCGGTTATACTATTATACAGATAGTTGGACAGCTATTGCATATACATGTAGTTGTCCATAATGTCCGTCTCTCCTAAATCTCATGGCCACGGAAGTGCGTAAAATCCATAAATTTGAACGTTAAACGCGCCGTTTGTCTATACAAGAGCGTTTGAAGCACAACCCAATTGACCAGAACGCTACGCTCCTTGCTACTTTCCTATGCAACGACGAATGATTCTCCCCTATAACTCGTTAGGGAAAACCAATACCTACTTCTTCCCGTATACCACTCTTCTACTGTTTAACGGGACTCGTTGACTATTCCCGAGAACAGGCTACGTCTGGCTGCGATTGCCATGACTCATGTATGAATTTATGGCCATGGGAACCCTTCCCACATTGAAGAAGAGATTTCCATGATGCCTTTAGATATAAAGGTTTCTATATTTTCGCGGAATTGACAATGTCGTGTTTTCTCTTACAATGAATAATGTTCATTCACACTCATCCTATGTTTACTGCTAATGCTAGGATCGGTATGTAGTGCCAACTGACCTTGAACTGAATCTCGCATGTGACACTGAACAATCACGATGCGTCAGGATGGAAATTTAGCATTTTGTTCTAACAGAGCCGAATGCGCACGAAAAGTCATGTCTTCCGTGACTGATGCCAGCACTTTGGATAACCAGCGAATAACTTAGGCTGCATAAATCCTAACGATGACCAATGTGAGATAGAAACAGTACTCTTTCAACTATTTGTGTTGATCAATAAAGAATCATAAAAAGCATGAAATCAATCATTGAAAAAAGCGATTTTGGATTTACTATAATTTGCTTCGTGCTTTTTCCAAAATGAAAATATTTCTACACAGCAGCTGATTACAATGATGGCAGAGATTGAAGTCATTGATAAGATTTAATGTCCAACTTTTCCATTTCTACCATTAATACCTATACTTAAATTTGCATATGACCTTAATCTTCACAGGTCATTTTTGTATTGTCTACATTACTCAATAAAAATGACAAAATATAAGTCCTTTTAAAAATCATTTTTATAACTCACTACGATTCACGATAAAAAGCTTAAATAAGTAATAATAATAATAATCACTTGAATTTTGATGCAACTGACTATTCTGGTTTCTTCGCACGAAGACATGTCAACTAAAGCTGCATACATGTAAAAATGTACATCATCCCAACCTATTCCTCAGTTGTTAGATGACAATTTTATTAAAAGCCTCGATGCGATCGATCAATTCATTCCTCTGACTTCATATGCTGAGATCGTCAATTAGCGAAAGATCTATGAAGCTGCTGATCAATCAAACTGTGCATGAAGGCCCTACTATGCGCAATACAAGGCTATGAATGGTGAGCGATATCATGCCATTCTCAAGATAAGATCTTGCAGTTGGTAATATACCAGACGCCAAGACTTTTAACATAGGTGGAAAGGTTTCCGATTGACGAGCGATTACCTCATGTTGGTAGGAAAACATGCTTACAACTCACAACTTACAGGACGCGGTTGTCGCATTAGATAGCAACCATCTTCATCTTCATTACATATATGCATGAGACAAAATTGTGTAGCATAATTCATCACATTTGACACTGCTGCTTAATTCATCATCTGCTCAGTCTGTTAACACTTCTGAATGCCAATTGTGTCTCTACAGGAGATTCCAAGCAACATGAACAGCATGTATTGTAGATGTAAATTGAAACGAGCAATCTAATTTGCAGAATTGAGCTTCTTTTCAATTATAATTTGAATGAGTTTTTGTAACTATTATTACAACTATTGGATAAATATGATAAGATTTGGTTGTATTCAAATAATGGTAATGTGGATTTTTTAAGATAAGTGAAAAATTCTTCACACGGAGACGATGAGCATGAAAAAAATCGGACAAGAGTCATCAAAAAAGCTAGTTTCAGCCTTTATGAAAATCGCTTCAATCAAATCGAAGACTCCATAATCAATCATGTCATTTAACCTCACCATACTATAGCATGATTTCATGAATGCTAAAAAACAAGATAATTTTCACGTCCAATTAATCGGCTATTCACAAAATATAATTTTAGAAAATCTTGTAGTCAGGTGTTCTACAATATGAACACACTGTGAAGATACTGCGATTTGATGGTCATGTTCTGCGCCTGTCTAGCCTAAAGAACCATCCGATGCATGTTGTTATGGATTGGTTACCATAAGGAGAACCGCGAGACCTAGTAAAACTGTCAACACAAAAGGGAATTATCCGCCAGGAATGGAAAGAACGAACTTAGAGGCTTTGACTTACAAACATGTATGATTTGCTCATACATTGATAAATGATCATGCTGCATAAAGTTATCGAAAGTGCCAAGTTTTTCAAAGTCCGCATTACTTAATATTAGTGAATGTGTAAAAGGATGTCTACTGTGAACCACATCGATATCAGCAACATGTGAACAACTGAAACAACTCAAATTCAAATGAAATGCGATACAAACTCATGAATTAAAACTCACTTGCTAGCGATGCTACTGATCCAGATGGGGCAGTGGCAATCGATCCAGCCTCTCCTTCACCAACCAATGTCGAAAGTGCATCAGTTGATAGACTACGAGCGGTTGAATTTGTTGTGGCAGGGGCAGCAGTTGTAGCAGTGGCCGCCGCGGCCTCAATAGCACCTGCATACTGGGCCTCTGTGAACCAATCACCTTGAGCTACGGAGTCGCCACCACGCCATTTGGCCAGTTCTTCTTCCAGTTTCGCCATGATAACCTTAAGGCGCTTGTTTCGTTCCTTCTCCCGTTCATACCGTCGCCGCCACTCATCAGCTGTCAATTCCTCATTGACAGTGACACAGTTCTTAATTGTCTTGGCGCGCATTCCAAAGAGCAATGTCGATTTAGTTTCTGCTTCATTAAATGAGGCTGGTGAACAGCAGATGACCATAGTAGTCCTAGCATTGCCGCCGAGAGATTCTTGAAGAATTCTTGTTAGCTTGGAGTCACGATAGGGTACATGGGTCTGAAAATATTTGATAGGACTGTTAATATTGAAGTTCCAGTATTACCTTACGAATTCCGAAACATTGACACATTATTGCGATGATATTATTCACAATTTCTAATTTTCATTTCCTTATATTATCATTTCTTTCAAACCTCTGTTATAAGGCCATCTTGAGACCAATCACTGTAGGTCCAATGCATCTCAATAGTTGTCCGTTTATTAGGAACTTGAGAAATATATACTGTATTAACTGTGATTATTATTCATAATATTCCAACTTTGAACTGGTCGGAGAAGTATAATTTGTGCAGGTTTTGTAATCCAATTAGGACAGTCAGAGAATCATGTAAGAACTTAGCAATTCATGAATGACATAGCGCAGTAGTTATCGACAAAGTCAAATCATAACAGACGAGACTTTCAATTGTGACAACGCGATATCTTGGACAAATGCTGTGCATTCCTTTTTGAATTCCGCTTTTCTTTATCTGAAGTCACGATGTCACTAATGAAATTCACTGTCAATATTGAAATCACTATTTCATTGATCAAAGCTTGGATGTCATCCTTGAAGTCCAAAATCTGTGCGTGTATTAGGCAATGTACTGCCAGATACAACAAAGCCACAACACAAGTTTTAAAAGTGAATGAATAGACTTCAGCTATTTCCTGGCTTCATTTAGTCATCATCCCAAGAGCTATCTAATGCGCGCATGCTGAATGGAAGTCATGAATCTCGCTGCTCAATTTGAATATTCATGGTAAAACTGAATCGAACAGGACATGTGGCACTTCTTCTTGTCTAGGGAAAAATTCAGAGAGTTAACTTTAGAAGATCACAAGACATCAGACGAACAGTAGATGACTCTGGCTGCTGCCATAGAAGCGCTCTGGTTGTCCAGATAAGTTGATTGTAGATGCTTATGTTGCGTTTTTACGTTCAGTATTACTTTATATTCATCTTTTTGTAATTTACCTTTTTATCTTCAGCAACAACTTTTACTGTTACAGCTGTGATGCAACCCATGAGAATTTGATACAAGTTGCTCACCGATCTTGTTTAGAATTATTCAGAAACATGCGCCAGTGTAATCTCTTTGTGATTTTTTCAACTTTTTGTGATGTGCTCACTGAGTACCGATTTGTGAGGCAAAAAGGAAATTTATCTTATCTCATGACAAGGCAACGTCCAATAGAATAGGAAATAGTATAACAGCCTCAACGTTTATGTAATAAAATACACAAGTCAACTAAATCTGTTAGTGGGCTGGCATGCCACATGTAAGGCTCGTATGGCTGCTAACCACATGATACAGCAACATGTCGTGCGTAAAGTATCTTTCTGTGTTGTCGGTATGCAAGCATTACTGCTTAGCTTGATGAAGTTGCTAATGTAGTCGAGTTAGTGACTACAATGACATCAAGCACCATTTTGATAGTAATTTCTACCACACGTGTACACGTAAATGTACGTTTACGTGAGCGCATGAAATCGAATAGACCATATAATACATTTATGCTGAAATTGGAGAGGAATGGAGTTGATTCCCATCTCGGAGTGAAGCGGAGTAAGCGGATAGTCGAGTGGATACGGTGCCTGTAACTTAGAAGTTCTAGTGTCTTAGTCCTGCTGTCATTCAAAGGTTATTCAAGATATTAATACATTATTGAAGAGTGAGCGATAGGTACCACGGAGGTAATAAGTACAAAAATCTAGGTCAACAACACGATTGATCAGAATATAATTATATCACGTGAAAGTATCAACCAATTATTTGAAATATCCGATAATTTTAAGCAGTCGTCTCTTTAATTTTTCTTCTTCATCACAGTTCCTCTCCGAAAAACGATGAATCTAGACCCAGTCGCTTGGGAGCGCGTTGCTTACTTGATGATATACTGGTACTAAGTGATAAAAAGCAAAACTATGTAGCTTTAGGGAGAGGCAGAAAAAGAAAATACTTCTTTCAAGAAATATCAAGCAATTAGATTGACCATGAGTCTATTTGCAATCCATGAGGTTCTATAGAGCTACATTTGCAATCCAACAGGTTCTATAGAACTACATGAGATGTAGACCAACAGCCTAAAGCAGTTTCAATGAGGTTACGTCAAAAACATATTCAAGGAAACTCCTTCGTTATAGAAATGTCGATTAGCACTAAGGTAATTGAAGTTCCGGATCAATGACATTTCCTTTGTAAGATTCAATCCAGTCAGATGAGTCAGTAATCTCCCCCTGTAGAGCAATCGTGCAACTTCCTATTCGCTAATTCAGACTAGAGATGTGCAACATCTGTAAATTGAAACCCGACCACCTTGATTATGCTTGCATTTTACAATATCTATGCATCCTTGAAGTGCTACTTGTTAAAGGAGATTGAATTCAAATAACCACAAAATCATGAACACCTTGTATAGTAGTGTATTATCAAGAATATCAGTAAATTAATAGCATTCCTTCATGACTAGAAATACTAAATTGTTACGAAGCACTTCTTTTAGACTGATCACATCATTGCAGGACTTCATGTAAGAAGCAATAAGTCAGTCTTAAACAATTTTTTGCAATCAATGTATCTTCAATAAGTTCGTAAAAACATGTAGAAAGACAATCATTATTCAGCTACCACCGCTGCCGAAGGTAGAAAGGGTCACATGATTAGCTGCATGGACGATGATGTGAAGCTTCATATGAAACCGAAGTAATATATCAATGAATTACTGAAGTAATGAACATCACCATGAGGAGTTGGTTGAGCTTTGTGGTCATTGGCATTGATTGATCAGAACAACGAATTACAGGATCTAGAAGGATCTGCTTCACACATGCACTTTATGGTGCCTAGCTGTGAAACGGTGAGGGGAAAGTGGCTTGTATAAGAAAAGCATGCTAGGGAATTTTGACATTAAATATTTGACATAGATTGCTTCATTTGTCTTATAATATAGCTGCCTATTTTTCTTTGCATTGCAAGTCTTAAATGCTGCAGTAATTGAAATTATGAACAAAAATTGGTTAATTTAAGCAGAGTATCTCAAGACCATCTAGATTTTCGTGTAATCGTGTGTAGTAAAGTTGGTGCATCATTCATTTAGTGTAACTTCCTCTAACTTACATTTCCTTCGACTAATGCATTGATTACATTTCCAAGTGCAGATAGGGATTTGTTGATATTCTTCGCTTCATCTAGTACAGTACCCTCGGCACCAGTTTTGGCGACCTTCTCACTACCAGCCAAATCGACAAGGTAAAGCTTTCCATGCAATTTCTTTTGAGTTTCCATATTTTCTTGTCTCAATTGAATCATGAATACTGAGTGACTTCTACTACTGTGCTCATTCATATCTGCAAAAGCGAATATACGAATCCTTAATAATTCAATGCATAAAATAATTGCAGAAATCGATAAAAATAACACTAAAATTTGGCAAAATCATTGATTTTAAGACAATTGGTCAGAAAAGTACATGGAAATATAGGCTCATCATTTTCTTAAGATGATTTTTTCTTGATCTTTTTTGTCTTTTTATAACCCGAAACTGTACAACAAAGTACAGAATAGACAAATAAAGGGATGTAGAATAACTAAGTAATAACCAATAACTGTACAGCTCATGGGGATAAAAGCGGAGATAACGAAAAATACTATGTTAAAAACCAAGATAGCATATTAAGAATGCACAAAACAAAAGACAGTTCAAATTATCAACTCTCCATGGAGCTTAGTGGAAGTTTATTGACCGCTCTCTTGAATGCTTCAATACTGACAGATGTTGGGAATACCTCCAAAGGAAACTCACAGCGCCATTTGAGCGGCATCTTGAAACTAAGTGGACAAGATCGCATCCCATTGCTGCCTCTGATTATTTTGAAATAACACAAATATCTACATGGAATATTTACAACATAAAAATGCACCTGTTCTTCGTGGTTATTGTTCAAATTCAAATCACGAAAATTCTCGCGATGTTAACGTGTATTCATTCCATTTATGGCGCTATAGACATGTTGTGCACCAAAACAGCCCATCTAAAAATTTCGTCTACTTTCAAGTTTACACTAAGATGAATAATTACAGTAACGTCCGGTATATGCATGTAGCTATATATTATTCATAAGAGTTAATGTCATCGGTTATGCAAAGCTACTTGACATGTAGACGGATACTTACTTGTGACAGCAACATGACGATTGGCTTTTCCTTCATCGATAACGTCAAAAACTTCTTCGGGACTAGATACAAATCGTTCAGTGGCACCCTGAAATATGATTAAATGAAGGTGTAAATGTAGATATAAAGTTGAAATTGGCTGTCAACCTAACAGCTTCAAATTCTTGCTAATATTCAGATCGTGCCACCAGGAAGCTTATATTTAAGCATTTGTCTTCTGTTGCAAGACTCTTACTCTGCTTGCCTCATTCCAATCCAGATGAAAAGCGAATTTTTAGCCTTATCAGGAAAACAGGAGAGAGACCAGATCATCATTATCATTCCATGCTCTGAACAGTTCCTAATTTGCAAAACGAATACTTTTGACGATCGTATCTGTCGTGAGGTGAAACTAACTAAAGTCTTGCTGAAGCAAATTAAAAATGCAACATTGGAGTATCACAAAAAACTCAAAATTGACATTTATTCACCATATATTTTTCAAGAAGATCAGTTTTTTAGATAGCCTAAGTTTTTCGAATTAAACGTTTTGGATGACGCGCTCATTAGTGGTGCGTTAGCAAGGAATGAAGCAGGACTGTACAATTACATTCTAAGGGACTGTTCATCAACTGAAATTCTGCCGACATAATATTATGCCAACTTACTGAACGACAGTATAACTCCGAAACCGTCAGAATAGTCGGTCGGCTTCGGTATTATGCCGTCGTTCATTTAGTCGGCTGAATGTTCTATTGGCAGCATAATTAAATCGGTTTAATATTCTGCCGACAGAATTTTAGTTGATGAACAACCCCTTCAATTCAAAGATAAAAAACTGCAAATAATACATACATTACAAAATACATAAACAAAATTAAAGGCTAATTGAAGAAGGAGAGCCATGCGTCAGAGCGAAGTCAACTAAAATATTGAATTTACTCGAAATCGATTACCTTTTTTGCGAAAAAGATTTATGCCTAGGTATGTGTAATATAAAACTAGAATCCCCCCGGACATTATATGCTACATAAAAGCGATAAGGTAAAACAAATGTTGTTTCATCAATACGAGCGTTATGACCAAAAATTACGTGAAATTGTTTTGAGGATAACAACACTAAGTATCATTACGATACAAGTGAATAGCCTTAATTGTCATTTCTATAAAAATAATTCCAAATTCATCACAAATAAGAGCACCCGCATTCGGTCTTACAGACCTAGACAGGCATGATGTAGTGCTTCTTTTTGTAAATGGAATTGGAATTGTTAGACGTGTAGACCCTTAGCTGATAGTAAAAAAAAGGCAGACTACCAATTCTCAATGAAATTTGCGGTCAATCTGTCGGAATTTGCAGAAAATAGAATACCCTGGGTTCCAGTAAGGAAATCATCAACATAGGAATGGCAGGAAATAAGTCCAGAGAACGACTGTACGAGTATCAATTCGTGTATAGGCGCACCCGTTTAAAAATGCTGTCTTCAATTCAGATTACCAAGTATAACTATTGATTGATGCAATAACATCTTCAACCCTGAAGTATGTGTCCAGGGCAATATCGTGACTTTACTACCAACGCTTAGTAAAACATCACGAAATCTGAGGTTGTTACTTCAACAATACAGTCAAAATGTTAATACTTGGTTGGTCTTCCTCTGACCTTCTAGACAGCTTCCATGCGTTGCGTCATGGATTCAATCAGCTTCTTGCAATACTCTTCGCTAATGCTATTGTGGTTCATGCTTCCATTACTGTCTTCTTAAGATCATTGAGAGAAGTAGTTTTCCGTTGAGCAACTCACCTCTTCACCACAGTCCAGCAGTTCTCGTTTGGGGAGGGGGGGGGGGTGTTCAAATCTGGAGAACTACCGGGGCATGGTTCCAGAATTCGATACGTATGGTATGGGTTGCCATCATGTTGGAAGATTTGGCATCCACGAACATCTAACAATGTTTGAAGCTTATCTTTGATTATCTCACAATTCAAACTGGCGTTGATTGAAATGCCCTGGGCACATGCTTCAGGAGTTGGAGATACTATTGCATCAATGTATTACTAATAAACTCAAATTGAAAATTATGCTAATCAAATGGCACATGGCACGCTGGTTCAGTGGTTTATCCATCAATTCATTGCTCATTCATTCCAACAATGCATTAATCAGTTAAAGCTTAACAGCACGAGTTTTACGTACTAACCATGAATATTTGAATTACAAAAAAATGAATAAAAAATTATCACACTACAAGAACTAATCACGTTCTAAAAAAATAAAGACACACCAAATAACTAAGCTTCATACAAGAAGTTACAGATAGAGGAGAAAATCATCCACAGAGAAGGTTATTACAGACCTGAATTTTGTTTCACTTACTTTTACGTATGGAACTCTGTTTGAATCTTCGTGTACTGATAAATTCGTTTTTGATACTAAAAAAGAGGATATTCAACAATTAAGCGCATTATGAAAATTCATAATAGATAACTTACCATCTAATAAATCTCTGATTTTATCCAGGTAAATTTCAAAGTATGAAATTTTGATATGAAATTCCAAATTTTCGTCCATTTGATATATATGGTTAAAAATATCATGGATAATACGAGGAATAATTCCTTGAAAGACTGGATCGCCCAAAACGCCCTGAAAAAAGCAAAATATTAAGTTCATGTTAAGAAAGATATTTTTATTGACAAGTGCATTGCATGATTGATGTGAACTATCATAAAAATTAGCTTGTGGATATCAGTTGAACAACTATTAGATATTCTTCTTTTAAAACTTCAAGCTTAATAAGCAATTGGAAACGATTGAGCTAAGCAATTGTGATTGTTCGCAATGCGCATGAATTACAAGAAGGCGACATTGGTCGCTGCGTAAGCAAAATGCACTGCTGCGTACAAGTGATTTAAGAGGGAAAAGTTGAACTGATTAATATAGACTTTTCAATATTCAGATATTCAAAATACAGTCGAAGTGCATGTCGAAGAAAACAAGTGAGCTTGCACGCCAACACAGTTGAAGGTACCTTATTTAATTAAACAGTAAGAAAGTAACAGATCACACAAAAATCCTCACAGCTTGATTTAAAAAGTTCATTTGAAGGCGATCCAACAGCGAAGCCGCCCTTAACTCTCTTGCGTTCAATCGCAACGTCATCGACATCTTTTTTCACATCGTTTACATGAAAATGGACAACAGTGCACCTGTCACCGCTCCCCTGGCACTGCTGCTCCTCAGATTAATGCTGCATCGGCCTCCATGAAATCGGTAACATATTTTATCCCATCAAACTATCAAATCGAGGGGGAAATGACAGAATGAGCTTAGTCATTCAGAAGTAAGTTGTAACTAAAGTTTCAATAATTTTTCAGGCGCGAGACTAAATCAATTAATGACTTTGAATCAATATTCATGACAACAAAAAATGTGAACTCATGATTATCTCCTTAATAATTTTTAGAGCAACGTATGTATTTCAGAACCAAACTTCAGGATGTCTTGTTATGGGCAAGGCCTAATTACATTTAAGAATACTTTCGGATTTTTCAGACTTGAAGTACTCCTGGTATATATCTTTACTGAACGTACTAAAAAGCACAAATGAAAAGTAAGTCAAGTAGAAACTAAAAGAAATCAAGGAACTGAAACTAGTCGCGGAGGGCAGTTGGTGTCGACAGCACCAATGCTAGCTGACGAGCAATTGGATCAGTGTCACTCAGTGGCAATGATAAATTGTGCGTCAAGTCTGAAGTCGTAGGTTGTTGTTGCTTCTTGGATAGCTTCCTTGACAGAATTAGCCTATCTAAGCCTGATTACGGCATTGTACTGATCTTGGTTCCATATGGGTGCGATGTCGGGTCTGGATTGAAGTTGGGATACTCTAATAAATGTCGGAGTTAAGCCAGTCACCAAAAAACGTAGGGTGTTGCTACATGAGTGTTGCAGGTTGAAAACACGACGTGCGGTGCGACGAAAAATTTTTGACACCGTTCACGTGGATAAGGACGAAAAACGGGGAAGCAAGTAAAGTAAGCATGCGATCTCGTATGACCCTTTTGAGCACAAAAATAGATAAAGTTGAGTGGCATTTATACATCTTGGTAATACATTACATGGCTGTAAGACGCCTACTTTCGTCGATAATTGACATTTTATAACTTTCATACTGTGACATTGCACTGGTCACGACCCTCCATGAAGGCATGATTTTCGGAACTAATACATCATTTTACGACGAAACTAAGTAGGGTATTTAAGAGCCATTTAATAAATTAACAACTATTTTTATTATTCCATGAGGCCTAAAAGGCTATTCAAGGTCATATGATGACGTCAGAGGCTATTTTTTTAAAACAATTTTCAGTCATTTGACCTCACTTTGATCTCTTTGCGAGACTCCTAAACATACTCCGATCGGCCAAAAATTTTACATATAGTAGTTTCTTACCAAGCCTCATCAAATGAGCGCTGAGAGCGCCTTAACTTTTCCATCTTTTACTTTTTTGCAGTACCCTACCAAGTACATGTGCATCATATTAAATACATTTTCTATATTCCAAAGCATGTATTGAGTAAGAAATCTTATCAGTCAGTGCTTGTCAAATGTCATCTGATAATTCAAGAGAAATTTATAGTATTGCCCTCTGAAATGAGAAGTCTGGCGTAAAAGTAACTCTCATATTAGATAAAGCGGAAATCAATTCAATAGCTGCTATGTAAACAAATTTCACGTAAACTTGGAATCTGATCGAAGCAATCAAAATGTCTTACCTCCATCGTGAAGGTCTTTCCACTGGACGTTTGACCGTAAGCAAATATTGTGCCATTGTATCCATTGAGAACATCAGCCACGATAGGTTTCGCAACTACTTCGTATACATCGGCCTGAGTGCTTTTTGGGGTGACGACATGATCAAATACAAATGTCTTGCCCTGAAATTTACAAATAATGCATCAATTATACCTCTTGTACAAGCTCATCCTTTTGTATCAATAAATAGAACTTTTAATTACGGTTGAATTAGCCCTAATGACTATCAGATGGATATTTGTACAAAGATAAACAATTTATCTAGTTGATATGTAGTCATACAAGTCTATAAGTCAAGTGCGTACGTAGTCCTAGATCATCAATATTACCTCAATCTTGGAGTACGATATGTAAGTCTACTGTTACTAGCAATTGTGCAATATTGCTATGCCTATCTGATCCTTTTCAAGCATAAGCACATGATAATAAGGTAACTTCGTATATTTTCAAATTATGTACTGCATAATGCTACATAAATATTGTCAAACTTCATACTTTAGTTAGTAAATAAGTCGATTCATGCATTGTTGCCACAATAACTTCCGTCGAGGTGGCATCTAAAAGTGAAGAGATTTTCAGACCTATTTTCCAGCAAACGTGACCTTTTCGAGAATTTGTTACCGAAAAAAATCACATCAAGTTGATTTTGTTCCAAGTCATACTAGATAGCTGCCAAACTAACGAATGCCCCAGCTCCTAAATATAATAACAGCGGAAGAAGTTTTGGAATCGAAGCATTTGACTGAATGACAAATCGAAAAAATTTGAAATTGATTTCTTTTCGGTGAATTGGGTTAAAATATTCCGCATTGTTGCGACACAAAACGTCATGAGACAACATAGTTTTCTATTCTATGCGTCTATGCGTATTTTTGCATCTACACAGTGAAAGCCATGTTTGTAATATGAAAAACTAGGATGTGCAGATACATCGGCCGATAATCGAAAACTTTTTAACTTATCGGTTATCGGCTGATGTCTAAAAAGAATACCGATATTAATGATCTTGAAAATGCTTAACACAATCATTTCAAGCCATTTATTTTTAATACATTCTCGTAATGATTATCTTAAATAAAAATGCAAAATATAAAAAAATGGTTAATGATCAATATACAATTATACATGTCATTGTACATCGCAAGTAAATGTACATAATTGTATCTAGCATTCTGACTGAAGCCTGATCCGTTGACTGATATGAATCTGTGTGTCCATACTCATGGAACCTTTGGTGAATCAAGTACATGGACAGTCCATGCTTACATAGGCCTGGCATGTGTACAAATCAGCGATTATTACCGCACAACAGTTCGTGTTTGCGGTTCATAGCAGGCTTGTGAAGGTCAATGAGCTTAGCCTAAGATATCCGAGAATGGACACGGTCAGTCTGACAGTCATAAAAATCAATACTAAAATCATCAGTAGATATGTGAGAATCAGCGTGATAGCTGATAATGTATTCAGAAATTGCACTCTTATAATTGCATATTAATAATACTGCGACGATGATCATTAAAACGTAAATAAAAAGGGAGTTTAGTAAAGCCAAGGGAGGCATCGTGACACTAAACTATACAGTGTGATTGAAACTATACAACAAAATACCAAGCGCTGTGTATGGTTGCCATCCATTATTGTCACCGCATCACAGCTGATTTATGTTTCGATACAAAGTCACATTCTACTGGAGGGTACATGTTATGGAGAAACTTTATTTTAGTTTTCAGAAGCTTCTCCATAACATGTACCCCTCCAGTAGAATGTGACTGTACCGAAACATTAATTTTTAGAGGATAAAGGAAATAGGATCAGTTTTTTCACTGAACCAGTTGGCATACCGGTCTGGCCAGTACTATATAATTACTAATACTAATTGACTAATGCCGGTCCATCGGCGATTATTCAAATATCTCCCAGGTGTCATCGAGATACATGAATGAAATGTGACACTCAAGATAATCGTTAAATAAAATAGTAAAATAGCCGAATTATTATGTCATGAATTCATAATATTTCAAAAACCAAGACGATCTCAATTTCGGAAGTCCACAGTCAACGGCCGACATCTTTTCCTAACTGGCCGATGATCACCAACAACAGACAAGCAATAAATTATTTTGAGACATCAACCGAAGGACTTGGCTGAGATTGTAGCAAGAATTGTTGAATTTTTCGAAACTCCGTAAGCTGGACTAAACGCTAAATCCCGAGCGAAACGGAACGAGCGAAGTTATATTGTTCTAAACGAAAATGATGCTGTATACTGAAACTTCGTGAAAGTGGAAACTGGGAAGTACCTATCGATGCGTTCACCAAAAATATTAGCTTCCTTTTTTGCATGATAGTCCACAGAAATTGTCCGTTTACGGACAATATTTATTATTCTACACTACGAATGATGGAAATGCTTCGTTTCCCGAAAATAACGCAGTTCACGTACATTTTCAAACTGCGCAAACAATTCACGCACATTTTCAAGATTTTCATTATTCACATACAATTCACGCATATGCGTAAATTTCGCGCAGCAAAGGTACCCTGACACATAACGTGGTCATTCGCTATTGCTTGCAAACGAAATTGAGGTGGAATCATGCTATATATCATCATACTAAATCGCAAGCATCACATTTGTGTGATTTTGTTACAAAAGAAAGCTGCCACTGTCAAGTTGATGCCACAGGTTTACTACAAGCTTTTATTAAAAAGTTTGTGACTTTCTTCTATGCCATGATTCACATTGATAAGTGTCTAGCGATAATCCTGTAAATAAAAATGTGTATGTTGCAGACAATATACTACAATGTAAACAAATATAGCCAATAATGCATGTGTAGTGTATTCAACTACATTAATTACAGCAAAACCACCGATTAGTAATTTCTAGGTCATGAGGTGACCACCGGTATATTCCTGTTCTTGAATAAGGTATTCAAATTACAGAAGTTGTAGATATCATAGATATCAATAGATATATCAGCAACATGAACGAATGCATGCTGTTGCACCGTTATCTATGTATATATCAAAGAGGCTAGCGCAAGATATCTACGAGATCCAATATTAATGGACATCAAGAAAGTCTCGTATGACCACATACCGGTATGATGACAAACACGCTGAATTTGTGTCTTCAACTTTCAGTCAAACTAGGAAAACATATAGTATCGATGCATATCGCAAATGTTGTTTTGTAAAGTGAAAAGAAGTTGTGATAGATGCGTTGTGAAAGAATGTTCCATAAGAAATACTTGACTGTAAACATCGGTGTCGTCAGTTTAACTTCTCCATACACAGCGTCCATGCCCAACTCTGAAGACACCAATCACATCTCCTTTCTACTCTATAAAACGGGTGATTCCAAAAATAATCATCCATGACTTTGCTTCACAAGATGTTTCTCATATCAGGAAAAAATAAGTCGAACCAATTTCCTGATCAGTAAATTCCATTTATCAGACAACTCACCGCGATGTGAATAGCAGAATTCGTGTCTCCAGGAAACGTTACAACATACTTGCTTCCTTTATTTATTTCAGACTGATTTAAAGGCCGCACTCGGCATACTACCTTGATATTCTCCGACATTTCACACCCAAAACGTCGGTTTCATCGATAGTTAAAAGCGAAACGGCTGTTTGTGTTTGGAGTACAACGACATTTGATGCAATCAAACAAGAGCTGTAGCAAAGATAACCTTGACATAACCTTGATACAATTTCATCAATAAAGGAAGGCAACGGAGCGATCTTGTAATTGACTGTGATGAAAGAAAGTACCGACATCAGCCGAAAGTCTCAACACAGCAGGATATGAAGCGGAATTTCAAGAAAGAGGATGCAAGTGTGGACAAGACTAGTGTGCATTGTATAGCAAGGGTTCTGGAAGGATTTATACCAAAGTATCTAAGACAATGTCACAAAGTGGCTACAAATTATGTAAATATATGTACAACTCAGTGGCATGGTGATAGGGATTCACTGCCAAACATAATTGTTGAACCCAGCCTCTGACACAGTATCAATGCACATACCCATCACATACCGCACAACCTTTCCTCTTATCGCAATTGGCCCTATGATACTAGTCGCCACAGCTACTCGCTTTCCTTGGTGTGGGATTTCCACGTCTGGAATGAAGCAGATGAAGAAATCACAGATCAACTTGTCCATCTGCATCTGTAATTAGTTAGTGTGACCACAGACATCGAACACTAAGCATTAAGGTTGTTGATGTTCGATGTCTATGAGCAGAGTGTGACACATCAATTTCGTTTTGTAATATCTTGCATGGCATCTTGAATATAAGTGTCATAATCATTTGGCAAAGAGGTTGGCAAAGACTTTTTTTGGCCAAAAAAAATTGGCAAAGACTCCATATAAAGAAGTAGTATTAAATATCTTTGTCATTTGGTCATAATTGTGTGCTTTAATGTTGGTCAGATGGCTAGTCAGGTAACAAATCGATTCATGTCCCAAACCATCTCAAACTATCCATGTCCCCATCGGGGTTACCAAGATATCCCTCAAATATGGAACGCTGGCTTCTCCATTATTCAACCGAAAGCTGACCTTTTAGCAAGTTGTCACCGATGGCATCGCAGCGCTTACCTCACTACGTCTCATTTCCCGAATATCTCGGTCTAATCTGCTTTCACTGATTTGCAATGTTCTCTCATTATTCTTCACCTTTCCTTCCCTCAGAAACCCAATTTGTTTCACATACCCGCCTAATTATCCTTCCATCTGCTTTCTCAATGGAAATACATTTCTGCAAACCTCTCATGAAATTTCCATAAATGTTGGAAAATATCCACACTGTTGTTAGACTACTTCACTTACATCTATGCTGAACTTTAAGGATTTTTTAGAAGAGAAACAGTTTCGAAACGTGTGAGATTCCACATGCTATAATTTCGATACGATTGACAATAATTTAGCGAACACGGAGTTTTAGATTACAGTTTTTGAATGTTTACAACTCTATATAATTGTGTGAATCTTGTACACTTGTTTTGACCGCATTTTTTAAATCGTGCAAAAAATATACCGGTACCAGCGTAATATTACAAAGCATTTCTATCAAAGAACATATATGTCACTGAACATGTGAGTCGTATCCTTGACATACAAGGTGATACGACAAAGGTGATTACGAGATCCAGTTGCCTTGGATATTTTCAGGCATTCGATAAAGCTCTGGCATCAGGGATCTTATGAAGCTAATGTCCTATGGAGTTGCTGATCAACTACACAAACTATTGCTTGTTTCTTAGAGACTGCAGATATCTGTCGTCTTAGATGGCCATAAGTCTTTCCACCAAGTTTGTCAAATGAGGGAGTTCCTCACGGGTCAATTTTGGGACCCAATATTATTCTGCTGTACATCAAAGACCTCCCAGGGACTGCCTGTGAGTAAATTTGTGGTTAATGATGATGATCAACATCTTCAATTCCCAATGAGCGACTCGCTAAAACGCTCAGTGCAACGTCAGCAGTTATGCTAGTTCTTAATGGAAAACTTTACGCAGGGTCTCTGAATGGGGCGGCCAATTAGCTTGTTTCCTTCAATCCTTCAAAAAACTCTGAGTATTTGCACTCACGACTTAAAGCGAGATGATGATCATTGCATTAAGATGTCAGATAATTAGGAACAGAGAACAAGATTCATCTCTTCCTTGGATTGGCGGTACGAAAAGATTGTCGTGGAAACCGTACATCCAATCCGATTAGCAAGCAGGCAGCTCAACGTCATTGGTTTTCTCTATCGTGCTAGCAGCTATATCTCCACAACCAGACTATCTGCTATCTTTACAAGTCCACTATTCGTCCTCAGATGGAGTATGTTGTCATCTGTGGGCCGGCGCCCACAACGAATGCTTAACTCGTGAACGGGTTGAGAAAAGAAAAGTGTCCAAGAATCTCATGGGTGAAAATCTTGCTAGAAAGTTGCAGCGCTTCCGTCAGCACGGGATGTTGTTCACTATGTCTCTTCATACAGGTACTATTCGGTTAAAGAGCTCTGAAGTAAATGAGGCTGCATACACAAACTAGATATTATCCAGAAGGCACCGCAGAGCTAATGCACTCACATGCTATAATGTGAGCTTAGAACGCGCACGTACTGTGAGTCGCTCGAAAAGCTTTTTTGTTCGCACGGCACAGCTTTGGAATCAGCTTCCCCAGACCACTTTCCCTGACCAATACAATCTTGATACTTTCAAGAGGCGTGCGAATAGGTTTCTGATGGGGGCAGCTTAATCAGATTAGAAGATCTGTTTTTTTTTCTTTTATTTATTTAAAGTAATACAATTTATTAGTTTTTCATTGAGTAACCCCTAGCTTCGTTCATGGCTCATAGCTGTGCTAGGGGTGAAAATTCAGTAAAAAAAAAAATTTCATGAAGCTATGAACGATGTAGAATGTTCAAATGTCACTCTCCACGATTTATCGTCACATTATTCCCGTGCTGCGATCGAATGGCGGTTCTCCACGCGTTGGCATTTCGAGCTTCGAAACTCTCAAGGTTTATAGCATCTTGAAGTTGGCTTGCACGTTGTCACTTTACCTTTCGGTAATAATCTTGGCTTGCGTCCTTCTTCCTCCAGATGTCTATTACTACCTGCAAAATTCCTTGATAAAGATTTATGAAGGATTAGCAAAAGCACCGTCTGTCGATTTCAATTGGCTGGAAGATGATTTTCGATGTCAGATCCCTTGTTTGGAAAACTTTGCATATTAAACTGAAGTTCCGGCCGATCTGGACTTTAACGGAATCGATCATGCTGAACTTCAAAGGCAACGCATATTTCAAGAGTTTTCCAAGGAGAACGAAATAATCGTCATTCCATGTGGACTGTAGCAAAATTTGGACGGCTTGTTTTTCCGCATGATATTCCAATAAGGGATTTCACCTCTTAGTAATAAGGGAGGGCATCTCTAGTGGAACCATTCATTGTATCTGTTGTTGAGGAGGGAGGGAGACATCGAATACTTGGATTAATGTAACTCGAGTTTTGTATTTTTTTTAAAGATCAGCCTTCTAGGTTTCGCGGCAATTGTTGAATCATCTTAATACCGACAAGACAGTTCAGATTAATGACTCCTGGCAACAATGTCCATACCAATGAAAAAATGCTTGACTGGCGAGATCTTGTTGAATTCCGGTTTGTTGAAGAGGAATGTCTCAACTGCCATTATCTCGGACGACAACCACTTAGCGGACAAGGTTTTTTCGTCGATTTTGGATGGTTTGTCTGAAAGTACGATATGCAGCCTACATTCTGGTTTTCAGGACAATGAGCCAACTCTGGACATTCCATTAAAGACGTTTAGCTAGTGATTTGAGATGTGACAGGGAGTTTAATTATTGTAACTATTACTGCGGTTATGTTTACGAAGACAATAAAGGCAAGTCATTGCGATCAAGCCTTTGGCGTATTATTCGTTCTGATGCTCTACAAGGTGCTAGAAAGAGCGTCGGCTACTCGGCTGCCATATTTCTTTCACCTTGAGAGACAATTCCGAGAGCTGATATTTTTGTCCATCTAGCGATATGTGACATCATGTCTTCAATAGAAAAGTGAATAACATGATGTTAGCATGCGCTGATTCTGGAAGTATAGGGACTTACATTATGCGACCATATATCAAGTTCTCTAGCTTCGGTCTGAGTAAGACCTACGCAAGATAGGTGAGTCCTAAAATTGCACCTGTTGTATTTTACCAGGCGGAACTTCCTTCTGTAGATGATTTTGCACAATAAGCAGATGCGCATTTTCTTCGCTTTTGGTGGGCTAGAGAGGAATGTTGAAGGCTGCATCTATTCTCATCAGCGGCAGAAGTACTTCGCCACAGTTAGTTAAATTAACGGCGCTGCTTTAATCGCGTGGCATCGCAGTATGACACATTCTTTAAATTTTCACTTTTAATTACTCTGCCGGGATCAGGGTGCCCACGGGTCTGGAAAATCTGGAAAACATGCTGGTCTGGAAAAGAGTTATTTTTAAGAAAAAGTCTGGGAAGTTTGGAAAATATGGTGGTCTGGAAAATATTGGATATATGTCTGGGAGTATTGAAACTTCACTCACATAATTCTAATCACATTCTGTGAGTTCATTGCTGCAAACTACACACGAGTATATTGTTTACCTAAATCTTCTCTTCTCATTTTCAAATGATTTTTGGTAATACTTAAAGATAGTTGAGTGACCATTTGATAAACAACAAACAATAGGAAAGCAATGTAGTGCAGCTTATCTCAATGGATGCATAGAATGCGATTGGAACTACATGAGCAGAGCTGTAATACATCGAGAAAATTGAAAGAACCATAGGTGCTAAAACTCGATGTGGACAAAATCGTAATTGGGAAGATCAGATTCATATATTTAATGAAGACGACATAATGAGGAAGAAAATAAACGCAACTTGATTAAGGAGACCATCTGGTCAATGACGTTAGACGCTTTGAAGAGTTATAAATTTTGCTGAAAAAGAGGAGAAGTTAGATGAGCGACTGTAGCGTCTATAGTCTACGGTCCATTTCTTATGCGCTAAAAAGGTTGTGATATTCCAACACAATTTTTGTAGTTTAATGATAAAACATTAATGTTGGAAACAGTTGAGCAAGATTAATCGATTGTAGCTGCAAGTAGCAAACTACATGCATTTCTTAAAAACAGTGCTTGAAAGTTATGTGCACCATAAAATGTTTGTATATGCATGCCGTTTGTGTAGTACTGTAATTGCAAAACGGGTAATGTTATTTTAAATAAATTGTTTTGGCTATTTGTCATATTTTGAGTTGAATTGGAGAGAACCAATATTGAAAGATCTTGATTTTATTTTTGTTATCTATTACAATTAATTTCTGTTAACATCCGTTAACCAACTTCAGGTATAAAAGGAAGGAAATTAGCAGGTTCAGTATAAAATTCAAAATTCACACCGACGTCTATGTACAAAAGTCTATGTCATAATGACATATAGAATGAGAATGACTGAATATAAAAGTAGGGATGGGCTTTGAAACAGGTAGTATTGTGTTACATAGTACCAATAGCATCTTAATGACCTGACTAGATAGGAAAACACATAGAACATAGTAATGGATTGGCACCACAAAAGGCATGAGTTATCAGTACATGCATGCAAGTATAAAGTAGCTATAAAAGAATTGAATTGCCAGACAACAACAAGATATTAAGTCTACTTGATTTCCGAGTAACACTGAACGCGCCAAATGAACCAGTATTTGAATTTTACCACAAATCTGCTAGAAAAGATCTGTTTGTGAATTATCACTCACATGTACCAGACATAAACAGAAAAGACAAGAATCGCAGAACGATGTTCCAATAATATAACTAAAAACAAACACATAAACAATTTCAATGATATTCTGCGACTCAACCGTTATCCCGAAAATATCATACGTAGCACGAACAATTATCGTAAAACACGCAAAACCAAATAACAAAAAGGAGAAAGGAAGACACTATTTTTAATTCAATTTTCCGTTTATTTCTGAGAAATTTGATAAGCAATTACAAAATGTTTTTCGTCGAGAAAATTTGAGCGCAAGATTAACAAGAATGTCAAGAACTCAAGTGTATTGAAACAACCTAAAACAAACCAATATTGTCATTTAAGAAATTGTACAATTAACAGCAACAAAATCTACCATCAAAAATGTGTGATTTATCAGCTGAACTGTGACAAGTGTGGTAGCTTCTACATTGGAAGCACTATCGGACCATAGCATATCCGCTACCGTGAGCATAAAACAAACAGCAAGTCTTCCATGTATAACCATCGTCTGGAATGCCTCAGTTACAACTTCTTCACAATCATTCTTTCCCACGATAGTGATCCATCAACAACAAAATCGAGCTCAACAGTTATTCAGATTTTCTTTTTGAATAAAATTTTCCATAATATAAAAGTCATAAAACAAAAATTCTCTATAATGTAAAAATCATAACACACGACAATATTTCATATTATAGCGGTAACTCTGTGCTAAGTACATTAGATTTTTCCAATTATTTTATAGCTATTTTATACTTGTATGCATGTACTGATAACTCATGCCTTTTGTATTACCAATCCATTAGTATGTCCTGTTGTTGTAGTAAAAGTCAGGTTACCTGTTATAAGGCTTTATTGAACAAGACATTCACATAGCATGAATTAGACCGTACGAATGAAACACAATCAGACAAGCGAATAGTTATCGTTAACGAGCACCATGCTGAAGCGATCAGACAAAGATGCATGGTTACCTAATTAACCAATAGCGCAGAGCCGCAGAGCATAACAATAACGATCACGTCACCTGTGTTTTCCTATCTAGTCAGGTCATCATTGAGATGCTATTGGTACTATGTAACACAATACTACCTGTTTCAAAGCCCATCCCTACTTTTATATTCAGTCTTATATACTCATTCTATATGTCATTATGACATAGACTTTTGTACATAGACGTCGGTGTGAATTTTGAATTTTATACTGAACCTGCTAATTTCCTTCCTTTTATACCTGAAGTTGGTTAACGGATGTTAACAGAAATTAATTGTAATAGATAACAAAAATAAAATCAAGATCTTTCAATATTGGCTCTTGGGTAATATTATATTTGAATAAAATCATCTGAAAAAGGAAATTCTATTTTACTGATTATAGAAAATATGTACTCAAGATTGAAAGTGCCTAAATCCCAACTGCTATGTTGTGACCACTGAGTTTCATTCATTATAATTTTGTAAAAAGCTTTCTTGACAAATGCAAATTAATAAAATTATTTTTGTCGCTTTTTTTAAGTACAGTATTCCTTTTCCCTTATTGCATCAATTGTTGAAGCGTAAAATTCAATTATTAAAAGGCAATTTATCATTCCATCGATAAATACATATGTATTCAAAACTTGAATGCGAAGGATCGTTCCACGATCCAAGTGCATCAGTACATTCGAATAAGGCCATTTACTCAGCTCACTCAATTCTTCGCTCATTCATTTATTTTGTTCGTTAACTCAGTTCGCCATTCATTATAATTTTACGCTCTGTCGTTCAATTCAACTGAAACATTCAAGTCACTCACTTCCTTTTTTTGACTTTGAAAGGCACCAATGTGTGGGACTTGGCGCTCATTGACCACATTGACAATCTAGGAATTCGGTATTCTTCATAGTGTCCATCCTTATTTCCTATAAGCCTACTTTGTCATTCTGTCAATTTTGAGAACAGCTACCAGATTTGCCTTTGTCTCACAATAAAACTGGGACATACATGATACAGGGAAGCCATCCAATTCCAAATCCCGGATTCCTGGAAAGATGGCAAACCAATGATATTAAATTCATCAAGTAGTTCATTGGCCTAAATCATAATTGTCATTATTATTTGAAACCATGATTACATGGAATTTTACCAGAGCCTTAAATTTGTCACCCTGCAGAAATCAAGAGAAATTTAATGAACTATTTCATAAGGCGCACAAAAATTTTTATACGGCGCTGCGCCGGCTAAAATGACATTAAAATCCCAGTCTGGTCTGATCTTTTATCTGCTCTACATTGTAGTATAATATGTTCATGTACTGAAACAATTGTACGGATTTGTCTGAGCGAATTTAATGAAATATTTCATAAGGCGCACAAAAATTGGATTTATCTGAGCGAAATTTGCTCTGAACGGCTGTCTACGTCAGAAGAGCGAAAAGCGATGTGAGAATTAATTTCCCCCATAGTACATGATAGACTGAGAAGCATCAGTTCAGCTCGCTCATCAGTTTCATAAACTGAAAAATATTAGTTCAATTCAATGACAGTTACTAGGAAATCCCGTTTACTAAGCTCATTCGCTTACCAGTGAACGACTAAGAATCTCATTTATTTAGTCCCAAAAATTATAATACTCTGGTCCCTAAAATCATTTTGCTCACAATGCTCGATTTGTGAGGCGGTTGAATCATTCGTTGATGTCCTCAATTATGCGTTCGGTTATTTTCCGCCAGTCTCTTCTGTCATCCTAGTTATCATCACGTATAGGTCAGCTTCGCACCAACCTTTATGTTGTGTGTCCACCACACCATGGATTGGTTCTTACGATTGATGCCAAACAGCACGATCTTCACTAGGCAATGATCTTTCATACGGCAGATGTGGCCGAGCATATTCATTTTGCTTCATTTTTTTTATTTATTAACCATCTACACAAACTGTAACTTTGGTTTGGACTTCATAATTCGAAACCATCTAATACCTAAAATCCTTCGGAAACACCTCAACTCAAAGGCATCGAGACGCCGCTTATACGTCTTTCTCGATCACGAATGCGTCCATGTTTCGGAAGTAAATATCAGCACGCTAGAAATACACAATTGTTACACCGTGCATTATATAGGTCTTATGCTAATCACGTCACTCCTCCATATTTTGTCAAAACCTGCTAGCGTCCTGGGGCGACTGCTCAGAAACTCTGTTAGACCAACAAATCTCTAGCATCAAGATTAACCCATTGAAATTGCCTTGTCCAAACAACTCATTATCTCGCATTGTTTCTGTGCGATCGCCCCTGAATGCCATGCCAATGCGCTGACGAATTTCATTGCATAAAAAAGCATAAAATTTTGTCGTTTTTAGACTCGGCATCAGGATGTGTTCGTTTGCTGTCAGTAGACTTAGCAAAAGCTTTCGACAAAATTCCTCATATTGTGATTTTGAATGCATGCAAGGGTCTGAGTATACCTGATGTAACGTTAAAATGGATTTCCAGTTTTTATACGAAAGAAAGCAACGTACTTTTATTAATAATATTTTTTCTTCTTGGTCACCCAGTGAAAGTGGCATTCCGCAAGGTAGTGTCTTAGGGTCTATCTTATTTGCAATTGCTGTTAACGATTTTTGTCCTGTATCTCCGAACTCGTCTGTGATTCGTTATGCAGATGATTTACTATTGCTGCATTTTGTGCGTAATGCCCAGGAGGATAATTTGCAAGCCGAATGGCTAAACTTCTTGAGCTGGTCAAGTTCTGTATACTTACCTGTTAATGATTCCAAATGCTGTATTATGAACATTATCACGAAGAGACATTTAACCCCAAATCCTGTTTCTCTTTCTGTTGATTCATCATTACCAGAAGTAGAGTATCTAACGTTTCTCGGTGTCATTATTGTTGGGGTACATGAGACAAAGACAGAACTGTTAGTTTACTGACTGACGATAATATACTCAATAAGCCACAGGTCACACTCAACCTGAAATGCAGACAAAGAAAGCATGAATTCACGAATCCATGATTACAGGGTTACATGCACAATATTAACAATCTCCCCTCAGTGTCCTTTTGCCTAAACTGTATCAAGCAAGCATCGAAGATTTAAAAATTCATCAAATATGTTAATCACATATAAAGATAAAAAATACTTCGTTAGCATACATAAGGAACGAACTGTAAGTAACGGAAACCAAAAACGTCCATAAAAATGTATACAAAATACAGTACGCGAAATAATCTTAGAAAAGCACAAGACGTGCTATAAAAATGTAAACTGCAATAACTCAGTCACCCAGAATACGAAAGTCCCACTAGAGAAAAAAATGCAACGCAGCATAAGAATGCACAGCAGCAAAAAATGAAATAAATGCACTTGAGATTCGTGTCACAATTAATCCTGTTTCATAAATGCAGACACAAATTTCTTCGTGTCAGCATCACGTTTTGTCAGACTATTCGCCATTTGATCTCCAGTCGCTACCCAATCAACAGACACTTCGCCACTTTGCACCATCTCTCGAAGGACTGAAATGTCAATCCGTAGGCGGCGGTCTTGGATGGCTTGTGTCGATCGTATGGATTCAATCAAGGTTGCGTTGTCTGTGTAGCATTTGATGGGTAGGTCATATCCACCGATTTCCTTGAGAATCGATTGGAAGTAGATAACTGCTTCTGCACCATCGACCAGGGCAAGAGTCTCCGCAGCGAAAGTCGATTTCACTACTCGCCTTAGCTTCTGGGACCTCCAAGTGGCTAGACACTTACTGTCATCATCAGTCAGTAAAATAACAAAACCACCTTGAGAGCCCCCGTTGTTGAGATTGCCAAACGACGCTTCCGTGTACACTGTTATGGTACAATTTTCAAGAGGATAGGACCGAATAACGAAACGCTTTTGACTCAACATCATGACAAGAATGCTTGTAGTCATATGCTTTACAGATGCGCGAACCGAACTTTGTGTGCCTCCCCAACACAGATCATCATCTTTCCATAGAAGAGCCCATTCTCCACTTTGCAAACTCTGAATCCAAATCCAATCAATGGTGGCCCTTCAGTTTGAAATGCCAGCTCTCGCTGCATCTTGTAGGCCATACACGGTTTTCTTGAGCCTCCACAATTTTTCAGTTCCGATATCCTTTGGTGGTTTCAGCAAGACCGTTCGCTCAATTTGATCGCCTTGCAGAAATGCAGACTTCACGTCGACCGATTGGAGTTCCCACACGTTTGCTGCTATCAGAGCCAAAGTCAGTCGTACATTTTCTCTCGAACAGGTAGGAGAATCTGAACGCTCAGCAAATCGCTCTTCGAATCCCCGCACCACTAGTCGAGCTTTCATCACTTTCTCATCGTCCTTTATTTTCTATGTTATCACCCATCTCATTGAGAGTGCATCTTGCCCTTCATCGGCGACTTCCTCATAGACATCGTTCCGTTCCCACATTCGCAATTCTTGTTCCTTTGCATCCATAACACTCGAGCTCCCACAATCGACAACCAGAACCTCCTCTTCGTTTTTAATTTCTCGGAGCTCAGAAGCAACAGACAAATGGAACCAACGAACGATGCCATCTGGCATTTTCAAATTGTAGCAATCCTTGTTGTGTCCTGTGGCTTTTCCTGCTCGACCGACGACTTCTGCAATGATAGGATCGGATGAGTCTGGGTGCTTGAATTGGATGCGCTGTCCTCTTTTCAGATTCTTGATGTCAATCCAGTCTGCCGGAAGCTCCTCAGACGTTTGTGCCCGCTCCGAAGGGTCTTCAACATTTGCAACAGATGTTTCTTCTGCATCCCGAGATTCAATTGCGTTTTTATTATTTTGTAAGGATCCTTGAGCATTTTCAATTCCTATCGAACATTTCCTTTTATTTTCCGACATGCTTTTCTGCACTGTTGAACAGTCAGTCGATTTCCGAACACGAGATGCGTGGACCCGAATGATCTCTCCTCCGTGTTTGATTACTACTTGAGAGCCTTCACAGCCGATAAGCCTTCCTGGTCCATGCCATTCTACTCTGTCTTTTCTCTTGTAATACACCCAATCTCCCGCTTCAACATGTTAGTCCTCATATGCACTGCGCCTTAATGCACGTCGAATTCGTTCAGACGATTCGTTTTCGATGAAACTCCTCGCTTCGTTCATTGCATTCAGATTTCGAGCCACTATTTCACAACTTGATTTTCCTTCCATAGCCGGAACATCATTGTTGTAATTGCTGGGAAACATTGGGTTTCTACCAAAGACAAGCTGGTTAGGAGAGAATCCATTATGATTGTCCAAGGAATTTCTTGCTGCTATGGCCCACGACACCGCAATTTCGTGACTGCAGCCAACATCAGCTGATATTCTTCTCGCTTTATCTGCCAGGATCGAATTGTGTCGTTCAACGATGCCGTTGCTCCAAGGACTTTCAGCTGATGTTGTCATCATACGGATATTGCAGTTTTCTGCCATACTTGTGAAATGAACATTCACGAATTCGCCGCCATTGTCTGTTAGAAATCGTCGTGGACAACCAAAAATACTGATCCATTTCGAGAAAATGCCTTCAATTATCTTTTCTGGCGTCTTGTTACTCACGACAGTCGCAGCACTGTATCGTGTAGCCAGATCCACCATGTGAAGCACGATAGTTCCATCAACTTGTTTCAGGTCCATACCCACGGTCTCATTGAATTCCGAAACCATCGGTAGTCCTACGGATGGACGAGCATGAGGCTTCTTGAATCTCTTGCAAATTTCGCACGTCTGTTCGACTTTCAAGAGTTCTGAATCAATAGCATCACTGTGAGTTCCAGCTTTCTTCATCAATGCACTGATCTGTCTCGCATTCGCGTGAGCAAATTGACGATGAAGCTTGCTTGCTATACGATCTGCGGATTCATCTGCTGTCGTAAGATGCACTTCACTCGCACTTGGGCCAAGAGTAATGCAGTAATTTCCAGAAGAATTGACATGAGGAAACACCTCCTGTTCTAGCATTTGAATTCTGTCAGTTTCAAAATCAATCTTTGTTTTGGCACGTATCATCGCAAGCTTACTAAGAAGAAGAGGTATGTTGTCCTTGACGACGTCACATTGAATAACAACTTTGGTGGACGCTATTGAGCACGGCAAAGCAACCTGCTTCAAAGATGAACTGATCTTTCCTCCTCCAAACTTGAATTTCCTCGTAGAGGTCGATTCCTTGACATTGTCTTTTGCAACATTATCAAGACCATCAACAAAGCAATCGTACCATTCCTTTCCACAAACAGAACTTGTGCATCCAGAATCGAGAATAGCAGTACCAAAACAATCATTTTCTAGTGTCGATTCCTCATTGGCGAACAGTGTCACATGAACTACTTCATCTTTCTCCGCACTGACTGTTTTGTGAGGGCACTTCGCCACCCAATGGTACTTCGAGTCGCAGATGGCGCATCTGGAAACTTTTCCCCATTTGTCCTTTGGAATTAATTTTGGTCCACCTTCACTTGCTTCAGCAGTTTTCCAATCAGGCTTCTCTTCGCGTTTGGAGCTTCCAAACCGAGAACTCATTGAAGCATTATTGCGCCAATTCTTTCTCCCGCTTTGTGAATACAGCGTAGACTCAGGAGACTGGACATTCGCTTCTGTCGACGGCTTTGTGGTGCATTCCAAGGCCTCAGCAGTAACTGTGATACCGCTCACATTGGATTTGGCTGTTTGTTCAGTTATTTTCTTCAAGATACTTCTCATATCTTTGAATGTCAACGCCTCCACAGTCGCACGAGCCAGCTTTTCCTCGGCGGCGGTTAGGGATGCGCTCTTGAGCAATCTATATACTAGCACACCTTCCGGTAAAAGCATTCCATGTTTCTTAACTTTCTCATAAAGTCGATCGAATTCAAAAAGATAATCATCCAATGACATGCCAGGAGATCGCGAATACTTCTCAAAGCGCTCATAGACTTCAAATGCCAATTGCTCCGAATCTTGTAAAAACAAACTGTCAAGCTTCGCCATCACGGCATCAGCACCCTTATCTGTAGTGATGTCACTGGTGTCCATCTCGAGACATAGCTCCCGTGCTTTTCCTTGAAGCGATAACAGAATGGCAGGTCCTTGCTTCTTTGCGGGAAGAGGAGTTACCAATTGCCAAACCACAATTTCCTTTTTCCATTCTTCATACGACGACTCTTCTCTCATAGGCGGCGGTGGAACATTTGAACTCATGTTTGCTCTGCTACCAATTGTTGGGGTACATGAGACAAAGACAGAACTGTTAGTTTACTGACTGACGACAATATACTCAATAAGCCACAGGTCACACTCAACCTGAAATACAGATAAAGAAAGCATGAATGCACGAACACACGAATCCATGATTACAGGGTTACATGCACAATATTAACAATTATGTCTCGCGATTTAAAATGGAATCGCCATGTCAATTATATTACAAAGAAGGTACTAAAAAGATTTTTCATTTTGTATAATCTTCGGCGTGCGGACTGTCCGCCTATGTTATTGCGAAGGTGTTACATTTCATTTATTCGGTCTATTTTGACGTACTCGTACGCATATTTTTGCAATATTCCGCAGTATTTGTTAAAGAAGCTCATCCCAATAGAAAAAAGAGCTTACGGAATTATTGGTTTGCCGTATGTTGAGGAATTTTCTCTTGCTGTTGTTTGTGATAAAACGTGTGAAAGTCTTTTTTCTAAAATTGTAAAATATCAAGAGCATCCTTTGCGTGCTCTATCTATTTTCCATCCGTTCTTGTGTGAGAGCTACCAGAAGTAGTTGTATTTTGAATCCTCCGCCCACCAAGACTGAATGGTTCAGAAAGTCGCTCATTAGATTTTGTAAATAGTCTGTTTTTATGTATATTTTTACGAAATTTTGTGCAGCCTTCTCTTCCTTTATCTTTTTGTATTTCTCGATTTATGTAATGTGCTCACCGAATTTGATCTGTTGAGACAATAAAGATATTATTATTATATCCCTCGCCATTTATCGTGATTGCAAGATAGATGAGCTTGTTGATTGTTTCGATTGCACTGCTGTTGGTCGAAAGCTCTGCTTTTTTACTTGTCTCCACTATTACTAATCCCTTCGTTTTATCGGTGTTGATCTTGCGGCCACATCTTCCTGCATCTCGAGAAGCGAAGTTAAGGCTATCCTCCAGTTCTCACCAACTTTCATCCTTAAGTGTTATATCGTCGCCAAGGCTTGGGTTGTTGACAAACCGTCCCTGAATTGACACCCGTGCCGCATTGTTGCAACACGCTACAGGTATACAAAGCAAAATCACAATTCACCGGAGATCGCTCCGTCTGTAATCCTTGTCTGAATCAGTCAACAGTTTCATTTCTGAGTCTAACAGCAGTCTTGGCACTGTAGCACATTCTCTAAAAAAAGTGTGTACTAGATCATCTTAGCATCCACTCCGTATGATTTCAGTACGGCCCACATGGCGTCTTGTCGAATGTTACTGAAAGCCGTAGAGAAATCGATGAAGCATACCATCAGCAAGGATCTGTTGCACAGTACTGCTGTCTCTACGGAAGCCTGTTTGTTCTTTCAGGAATGGCTCGACAGAAGCTTTCAGACGCTCTAGGATGATCAGTAAGAACACATTGCACACGTGGTTTATCAGAGATAAGATGAGGTAGCTGCTGCAGATGCTTAGATCTCTTTTCTGTGGCAGTGTCACTATAACCGACTTGTTCCATTCACCAGGAATTTTCTCTTCAGACTATGCTTGACTGCAGCTCTTCTGCCAATTCCACTCCACCTGCATGTATAATCTCTCCCGTAATACCATCTGTGCCGGGAGCCTTACGTGGTTTTAGCTTTTTGGTCGCTACTTCGACTTCGCAACCGAGTATTACATCATTTCGTCGTCTTTGGGTGCCCTGTCTTACTGTGTGTTCCGTCAATACTGTGCTGTCATGATCATACGTTTATACGCATACAGGGCTCGGCAGTACTCAGTCCATCTCCCCTTGGTCTCATCGGATCTCTGTAACAGGTGTCCATCGCGATCTTAAGCAAATCGTTGCTTCAGTTCCCATTTTGTATTGATGTCTCTGATCAGCAGGTATACTTGGCGTGTCTCTGCTCAATGAATCATTATTTTTCCTGCAGCCATATTTCATATCTGCTCAAGCCGCCTTTCGCTCCTGCATATCTTCATGTTCTCTTCAGACTGTAGTCTGCTATGTTTCGACTATTCTTTTCATCCTTGAATAAGAGTGTCCCCTGAGTAATTCCTTTCTGTCGGTAGACTCTGTCATTGCCTCTCTGATTTCCGAATACAGCGCGAAAATGCGTGGGCGCTCTGGGGATGACAAAATATTCCAGCCACTTCGATGAAGAAGGCCAAGCAGAAAAAAATAGTATAATCCACAAAAGTTGTTGGCCACCACATTCCCGCACACAAATCCATCAAATGATAGAGATTGCTGTTTTACTGATGTTCTATGTCAGTACGATGTTCATGGTGTAGTAAAGAATCGTTTCATGCGCTATTGTCTCTTACGCGCTCGGGTCTCTGAGCTTTGAACGATGATAACAATATTTATGTTCCTGACATAAGAGGGTCAAACCAAAACGCATGCAGGCAGGGAGAGAGAGATGCGATGTTAGCGAGAAATGCAGTGAATGACTGTCGAGAACTGCAAAGCAATAATCGACGCGTCGAGAGGAAAATGGAATCATAGTATCATAGAATTTGTGCAGGAAAGACTTTTTTCCAGAATATTAAACCAAATATATGCTGGATGCTACACGGTTGGTGCGGTTGTTCTTTTTGCTATCAACCTGCCCTGGTGTTAAACTCGCTTAAGCTCATGTGAAAATGGCAGCGTACATTATGATACAGCTGATACAGATGTGTGAAACAGTGCTAAACATGAGCGTTCACAAAAGCGATAGTAATAATTTAGTAGTCAAACAAAAGTATAACAAAAGTAGTAATATGTTGTAATAGTATTTCTTATTGTGAAGTCCATTCTCAAATAAAGAGGATCGTCATTATTTCTACTGCGTCTATTGCTTCATCTCCGATAAAGTGTCGATGAGAACACGGAGCATTTTTATACGAGAAAGTGTGAATAGTAGACCAGTACACTGCTCTGCTTCTCTACATAATGCTCTCCTGACCATCGGCTAGATACTGAAACCCTGCTCACTCAATAGCTGCCCAAGTAAAGATTCCAAGCTGTATCAAAAGTTTGTCGTGTACAAAGCTCTATATCAAATATGCCATCAATATAACATTGGAAGTACCATGCGCCATCTGCATTTACGCGTCAAAGAGCAACAAATCTTCAATCTGCATGCATGAAAGACGCTGCAATGGTACATTCACTGTAAGTTTTCTCACTAAGTGAAGAAGGCAATATTGATCCGTCGCCAAAGCCCGTTGATAAACAGTATAGCTGAATGCGCGGGGAGTTGCAGGATTTCTTGCTCCTTTATCTTCTTTCGTGTCAGATCAGTTTATCTGCAACTGGTACCATGTAACCCAGTTATATGCATGATTACTAACCTTAACTTACACCATTCCCCTCACAACTTTAATATCTACATGTACATGCGTTTATGGACAGTTAGATATCCAATATTATTTGATATGCGTGATTTCTTATCTCTTTGTTCATTTTTAATCTTTTATAAAGTTCTTATAATCCTTTGCATTTTAATATCGCTGAGCTATTGAAATGTATCGAGCTGATGTAACTTGACTTCTCCCAAAGCTACAACAAAATGATCACTCGAGGCCCATTCAAGCAATATTCTCATGTGACATATGGAGAAGGCCGTCTAACGATGAACAATTTCGCGAATTGATGAATAAACATCTAGCATCCGCCTGGCTTATATCTCTTTACCTCATCACAGAAGCAACTACATTTGCTTGGGGCCGGTGTACTCAGTGATTAAAATTGCATTTATGTACTACATATGGAAATATGAATACTTTGTTTTCTCCAATAAGCGCAATGGTGCATACTATTTCGTGCTTAAACAGCTTCAGCGCTTATTAGCGAAAAGTAGTTGGATTATGGGAAAGTTCAACGACGAAAGGTGTATTTGATTGCTATTATTGCTTCGTATGTTATTTTTGTAACCGAGTGCACCTTTCGTTTTTTGACTTCCTTCCAATCTGTTCGAAAATGTCTGACCCTAAGTTCGATTGTAAACGCTAAATAGTGTTTTCCGGATAATTCGTCATCCTTCGGGAGGTACAAAAATGGCAAATCAAGCATATTGGCGAATTAACAGTATAAATAAATAATCAGTACCTTCAAAACTCGTGTATTTGTGCATCATGTATTCGCAACTGATTCTTTCCGGTTCAATCAAGCAAATTATTTGTACTGCAGATGTCTATTGTCGGTTAATCGACCCTTTTTGTAAATTCTAGGTAAATGATCAAGATGGGTGTGGTCAGATCCGAGCCTTGTCTATATCTTCATGAGCTACACACACAATCTTCCATGAATCAGGCCCTATTGAATTAAATTATCAAAAGCAATATCTGAATTTTCATTTTATTGGTTCTCTGGCGTTTTTCACAGATACTTTCAATCATGTTTCATCGTAGTACCACACTGACCTGGAAAAGGTCCGACAGGTTAGGTATGCCGGCTGCCGAAATGTCTTTTTTACTTTGATTTGGATGGCCAAGTGATACATCAACAACTATCGAATCACGCTTAAGTTACTCATTGTATCAATTACTTTATGTAGACGCTATTTGACAGATCCAATTACACACCATTTGATCAGCGATTGTACAACGCATCTCCGCAGTTTTTTGATCTATTTGAATGAAAAATTATTATATGTCATCCCAAAAGCGGACGAGTTCCAATTGTTCACAGGACTTGTTGACAAGGACATGTTTAATAGATTGTTATAAGTTTGTTTATCTAGCAATTGTCTGTAGACTGTTGTAGAGGCAATTCAAATAGCATGTGTCAGTATCTGAAATCCATTTGGCATCTTTAACAACCCTATAGCATTATATTAGCCCTCGAATTGACTTTCAAATACAGCTTTAAGAATTTCACTTTTTCCCTTACTGCATTCATAGTATGCAATCGGAATTTAAAAAAAAGAAATTAGATATCATGTCATTAATCAATTTACAACAATGAGGGAAAGACAAATGACTTACTTTGTAATTCAGTGTTTCTAGAGCATTTCAACACGCATATTAATTACTAAATGAATGAAAAATGTTTGGTTTATTTATGCGCAAATTAAGCTGAATTTTCAGAAAACGTGAACAATTGCATCGTATTGCCTGCTATGAGCACATGTCATATGAAATTGAGACTCGTTTCATCAGGAAGAAAAAATTCAATTCAAAATTGCTTAATGTCCCGACTCCCGAGCAGGAGGTTTTGCTTAACCCGTTCAACTCGAATAAATCTATGGCACATCATGCTAATAACGATGCAAAAAATGCAATTGTATAACCGAGTACAGGTGTACTTGAAGTACGAACGCATGTGAAAGAAGTTTCAAAAGTTATCTCAACATCGCAGAAATTTGCATTTTATGCTGCTTGCTATGAACTTTGTTTCTCATACTTCAGTCTGTCGATCGTAGCGAAATTTATAGTGAGTTTAGACACATCATACTCAACTAGGTTGAATTGCAACAATTAAAAATGATGTGGAGGAATGGCTTAAATATAAATTAGAAAATCAAATCAATTTTCTTGACCGAAAGTATATTAAAGCATTCTTTACAATTCGCTGCGCAAAGTTCGCTACAGCTTCGACTGACGCAATAGAAGTCAATGAATGTAGCGCATGAATGGTATATATTAACATAAAGCCCTTTGTGTCATGTCTGCGTTCGATGTGAGGCCAAACAATCCATTATAGAATTACTTTGTGGTAGTGTCCCGAGCGTAACTTGGAAGAGACGTGGAGACTTTGGAGGAAACAAAATAGGAAAATACGAAGTTTTCGGCGTTCTGTTACAAAGGGTGATTGCTGAAAGTCGATCTAGTCATCACCTAAATTCATTTTGTGTGATCATCTGCAACAGAAAGACTTTGCCATGATGATAATCGTGTATGTGAAGAATTGGAAGTAGGCTTGCTTTTCCGTTCAGTCGTTGTTCTTTTCATCTAGTTTCTTGACTTTCGAGTTCTTCTGCTTTGCATGAACAATGAAAAACTTTGAATGAACATTCGCAAATGCAGTCATAGAAATGTTGATTTTTGTAATAAAGATGTGTATTGGCTTCAAAATAAGACCTTATTTGTTAATTTCTGTTGGATGTTGAGAACGTTATGCGACTTAAAATTTAGTCACGGTTTTCATGCCGCACCCTGTATCATTGCTTCGTTTTACTTTGACACCAAAATTGAAGAAATGTTGCTGCGCTATTTTTTGGGGTCTGCGCTACTTTTTTCAAAATTTGCAGTGGTCACTATGCATACGATTCAAAGCGTGACACCGGGGTTATCCAGGGCTGTCGGTACAACCAGGGATGATGCGGCATTGCTGCTATAAACTAAAGCTTAAGTCGAATGTAAGTAGCTTGCGGAGAGATCAAGAAAGATTTGATAATCAAAACAGTAGAAGGATCAAAGTTTTACACAAATCACACATTTTTCTATCTTCGATTTCAAGTTTGTAGAAACCTCATATTTGATGCACTGTTTTTCTTAACGCACGATTATTAGGAAGCTTCATCCGTGGAACAACAAAAGACTGTTAAAGATTGCTCTGGAACGCTTGCACTCAATGCAACTATTTACTAGTCAGTGGAGCTACGACCTCTACTGTGATGAAGATATATCGTCATTAATTCCTATGCAGAACTACAATAGATTATTATGATGGCTATGTTTCTAAGTCCTCGGTGCATAATCTCAGCTTAATAGCCTGTGTTTAATTGTTTGTCGAATGTCGTTTCAAAGCACAGTTTCTATCAATTCGTGCGCGGTCCAGAGCAAGCTGTGGAAGTCTATTGTTCCATTTCACTGATTTCAAGACCTCTTTACAAAATGCACAAAGAAGTAAGCAATTAAGCTGGTTCATCGAATATTTAATGTTATCGAATCTGTTGATCGAAGCAATTTTAAGTTTCGGTTTTCAGTGGGAAAATGATTGTATTGAAAGTTGCAAATACCTGTGGACGCAGTGTGTCGCAATCGTGCTCGATAATAAACAAATAACACATGAAATTTAATGACTCAGATGATGTAGGGGTGAAGCCTGCGTCAGAATATAGTATTACTCGCGTGAATCGTTTGCACGCTCACTATGTATCTGATCCGGCGAGGAGACAGCTCAATTTCTTAATTTCCTTGAATGTCAATCTCTCAAAGATGATAAGAATAAGCTCAGAATAATATTTCGCGTATAAAGAAAATTTTTGATCCAAACAATCTATTAGCAGTACTTATTTTGGAAAACTAGCTTTCTGTTTATGGCGACACATATTCAAGATAGTTAACACTCAAGCCCTACTAAACTATTTTGGAAAGACCATGTGACGCTGTCACTTCATAGAAGGGTTAAACACCAAAAAAATTCCGTAGTTGAGACAAATGTTTTTGTATGACTGCCAGTGGAATTTCAGAGTTAATATTGAAGTTGTTCAACATATTCGTTTGCCGGTAATAACATGCTCATGCTTGCCAATTTTCAGAGTTTCACACAGTTTCCTCGTGAGTCCCCTTCCGCTAAGTAGCATGGGAAAGGGACTGCAAGAGGGTAAAATGCTGTTTTGTGACTTGGAAGAATGTTCTATTTTGTACTAGGCTATCATAGTGCAAGAAAGGGCTCTTTACAGCATTAAATGTTGTAAAACTATTGAGGGCCGCTTATAGGGCTCTCTGTGTTGCTACATGGCCCCTTCACAATAGCTGGCTGAAAATGAAGAAGTGAGTAGACCTTATTAGCACAATTTTTAGCAGATTTCACAAGAACGCCTACTGACATGCTCAAGCGCAGAACAGTACAATATGCTTCAAGTATAATGCCACAATACTCGTAATATGCTTTATGATAACACGTTAAATGATAAATAAACGTAGGCTATGGTTGTTCTGGTTTTTCTCAGTTGTTTGAAAGGTGATTTATTTATCCATTTTCAGGCTATCTATGGAGTTTGAATGTCTCGACTTGTGCAATCCGTATTTGTGGACAACAGCGTCATATGGACGGTGAGTAATCTGAAGCAAGCACTTCATTATTCCTTATATCTGTGCTTCAGCAATGCATGCAATAATCATGTCATTTTACAAAAAAGTTCAAGCAGCTAAAGTTCTTCATGATCGCGCTTATTCACTGGCGAGCATGCAGCAACAATGACATTCGATTTGGTAAAGTCAAAAATACTTCAAATGAGGGATGTTAACGTCTGTTCTTTGATGCAACATTAGTGTACACTTGCAGTCATATAAAAAATCGTAAGTCATGCATAATTGGAGCGATCACGCAGTAGTAGCAAAATTTTACATTATTTTCAAAGAGAAGAAAGGTAAATTAGTATTGTATCTGCAACGAAAGTCTTAATCAACACAGTCTGAGAAAAGATAATCTTCCTTTCAATATGCACAAATCAGGGTTCAGCTTGCGAATTGGTACACTTCTTTTTTAATGGCGAGTTGATATAGGACTCGTGTGTTTTCAAACAACAGTTTAAAGTAGCAAACCCTTTCAACTTCAATAAGTATACTCTGGCAAATCTCCGAGTAGCAAACCCTTTCAACTTCAATAAGTATACTTTGGCAAATCTCCGAGTATGCATATAAAATGACAAGGCAATATATATCGGTAGTAATTGATCATCCTTCATCAATGATCGCCGAAATTATCATCGGGAACCGGATTCTGTATTACACGGAATTGGTGTGAATATTTGAATCCGCGATCTTTTGAATTGCATGCATTAGAATTTTCCGATTCAAAATAATATTTCTACATTTCATGAGTTTATGTTGTTTATCATAATACTAGGGATAAATTGAGTCAACTTGCTAATGCTAATTGTTGATGTTGACTCCGATATTCTTTATTGCCATCGATATCTATGCTCATAATAAATAGCAGATGTAGTGGCAGGTGGGCACATTTTTTGAAACATTAGCGTACTGTAGGTAATCCTCAGCATCAACTTATCCGAGGAATTAGATTATTGACTTAATTTACCATTGTAGGAATCTTCTTATTTTTTATGTTTAGAATTAGAAATGATATGTTGCTTTATCCCAACAGGATGGTCGCATGTGTCTTTGGAACTTCAATTCGTCTGTATTCAGAAACACGTATTTTTCGTATTTTTCATGGGCATTCTGTGAAGATACTTGCAATATCAGTTGATCCCTCGAATCCGATGCAGGTAAGTTCATCATAATTTTCGCAGTCTAACAGTTTCAATTAATTATGCTATTTTGTTCTTAAGCTGTTATCTATTGATATCAACGGAAATGTTTTCGCGTGGGACATAATGAGGGGCAAGTGCGATTCCAAAGTAAGTACTTTCATTTTTTAAGAAACAATGCCATTCGTTTATAAATGCATGCATCCATAAACTAGATCATAAACAAGATGTCTTGATCCCAGATAAATGTGAAAATCCCGGGATTAAAAAAAATGTCAATGTGTGCCTTATGTCAAATACTCAATATGTTAAATTAAAGGAAATTACCTTCGTGTACAGCAACATCGATAACGTATTATCGATATTTCCGTTTGTTCCATTATATGAAGATCGTTCTTTTCAGAAGCAAATCGCAACACCACCTCGACACGGTGGTACGATAGCTCATTTGGATAAGGGCCGCGTTTTTGTACTGAAGTGCAGAAGGTCCATGGTTCGAGTCTGTCCACCTCATGATCGGTGATAATGCATAACAATACTTCAAGAAAAAGATTTCGTAGATCAGACTTCTCTTTTGAAGAAGTATACTAAAAAGTTGTAAAAAATTTTAAAAGTTGGTGATTCAATGCCTTCTGATTCTGTAACGAATTTAGAATTCAAAATGAATCACACAGTGAAATTCGATGCACAAGTTTCTAGCATTTGCAAGAAGATCAAATATAACCTGCGAAGACTAAAGCCAGTAGCAAGATCTTTAGAACCTGACACATTGAAATCGGTGATGCATTCCATTATAATTTCAACATTGGACTACTGCAATTCACTTCTTTCAAATGCACCACAGTGCCAACCTAAGAAATTGCAGATTTTTCAGAATAGAGCGGCCAGATTAATCCTCAATTGCAGTCTCCACGAGCTTCATGTAAAGGATCTCCTCCTACATCTTCACTGGTTGCCGGTAAGAAGCTAGGATAATATAAAATTTATCTAATTGTTCACAAATGCTTGATGGGATCAGGACCAGGTTATCTGCAAAGTGAAATTCAACTTCATGAACTACGCAGAGCAAACTTGAGAAGTTATGTGCATAACAGCAGTTCTCTTGAGATCCCGTGGACCAACATCACTCACAGCGATCGCACATTTTCATTTGTTGCTGCAGCTTGCTGGAATGAACTACCAGCTGACATTCGCTCCCTCTCCAATGCCATTCATTTCAAAAATATTCTAAAAAGCCATTTGTTTAGGAAGTTTGTAACCTCTTAGAACTTTTTTGTGAAAGCGGTAGATAAATATAGGAATTATTATGATAATGATATATAAGACTGAAACTTGCTAAATATCTTGTGGCCGAAGCTTATTCATAGAGCATTTTAAACCAGACAGATAATTCAAATATCATAAACATTTCTCGAGTTAGAGGGTGCCATTTTCCAAGTTTCCTGGTCCTCCTCAGAAGTTCCTCTGCCATAACTTCTCATGTAATTGACTGTAATTGCGATCGTGGATATCTTCGTGACAAGTTTTCCATCGTCTTTCACGCTAGAAATAGCAGGTTATTGCGCATTTCTGAAGCTTTGCAGTCTCCCGTCGATACTGTGCAAGCAACGTGAGCTGCTAATTGGTATTCATCTACCGAAGTGAAGCCATCTCCATTTAACATGCGGTTGTACATCTCATTTGTCATAACACTCATTTGCATTCTTTCTACCGGGTATGTTCTGTTGAGAAGACCGGCGAAAAGCCTCCAAAGCAATAGAGATTATGAATTCGGCTAGATACGCCACTTTCATTTATTTACAAATGATGATATACCTCGACGGATTGATCGAAGTGGTAATAACGTCAATATACTGGGAGACTGTGCAAGAGCTGCTGAACATGCCACTTTATTTCATGAATTGTCCATATTTAGATGACATAAACGTGGGACTTCGAGATTTTTGTGCATTAACACTTTTTTGATAATAAATAATGATCGATGGAATATTCTTATAATACATTACGAAGCAAATAACCTAAATGATTCATACAAACTTGAAAAAAGATGGAACTGAAGTCAAACATAGTATGTAAATCATCAATTAAAGATTTTTGAAGTACATTTTACCATTTGAAATCATTCTGAATGTTCGAAAATACATTTTACTCTTTCTTAAATACATGTTAAAGTTTCTGAAATGTAGGTAATACTTCCTGAGTAAACAGATTACACATATGAAAGGAACAATGTATGTTTTAAAATTAATATCCAATGGATAAAATATAATTTATGCATCGTGAAATCCATTCAAAGTCTCTGAAATACATCTTGTATCCTATGAAAGATTGAAAATGAGGACTGAAATTGATTTCACAAATCTGAAATACTGTATACTTTCCGCTGTTATAAATTCATTACTTGCATATGAAATACAACTCATGACCTCGGAAATGCTTTTAAGATTACTTAAATTATTTTAATAATTTAATAATTTTAATTAATGTAATTTGTGCTTGGCCTAGCGATGTTTTGGTCCAGAGGTCGATCCCCGAATGTGTCATTGGAAGTCGGGAGGAAGGGCATCCGGACTAAAAGTACTACAACGCTCCATAAGTCTGACTATGTCATCACCGTCCAAGCCCCAAGTATGGGGAGTAGTGACGTAAAAGCTTCATTTGTTTTTAAATTATTTTAATAACTTGTGAAATAAATCTTGAAATGGTGTAGATGTCAAAAGCAAGTGATGAATTTGTCTATGGAAGAGAAGCAGAATGCCTCATTATTAGTCATCGTAAATAATTGTAAATGTGCATGTCATTATAAATAATCATTCTACTTTTAAATTCTTGTTTAATAAGATTGTGTTCTTGCATCAATTATGTATAGTGTTGTCTGTACTGTAAATTAAAATATTTTATTGATTGAAAAAAAATATATATATACATACGAATTGTACATAAACTAATGATGCAAAATTGCCTTGTCGACTATACCTTATTTACAAAATGACCTTAATATTCTGAAAGAAACAATAAAAGGCAAAATCAGTGAAACAAAACGGAAAGAAATTGAGATGAGAGTCCAGTTACTGTAAGTCATAAGTCAATTTTGTTATATTTCACACTAGTTTAGTGAATATGGGAGATCATGAATTTCCTGTATAATTATAGCATGTACGTATACGCATGCATATTTTTTGCTTTAATTTTTATTGAAAGTGATGAATATTGTTGCTTGTCTGTTTTAGAGGGAAATAGGAATAGCGGGACTGATTTTCGCTCAATTTTGCTCCCAGTCACTTGTCGTTGCTAAATTTGAACAGGGAAATCAGGGAACGACTTCGGTGTTTTCAATCCCATTTGTGAAAGGTATCCTAAAGACTAAGGCCGTTCGGATGAAATTGACAAGCAAAGTTAAATCAAACTTGGGTGGCAAAGCATTTTGCATTGGAGTCGAGGTAAGTAAGACATTAATAGATAATCTTTCTACTTTATTGTTGTGATTGCTTTTTAAATAAATCGTTATACATGGAAATGCCATTGTGAGAACTCCTGATTTGACAGTAGCAATGTAAAGAAGTAGTTTTCATTAATTGTTCATGATTAAATCAATGAGGGCACTGAACGAATACTAACAGATAGCAATTATATTGCATAACGATTCCTATAATCATAAATTGATGTTTACCGAAACCGGGTAGGCCTTCCTATATCATACTTAATTGCTTAGATACGAG
>CAJQUW010000133.1:0-55980 GCA_907163375.1 Prostheceraeus crozeri | reverse complement strand
TCTGTAAACTGTTGAAACTATATCTTCATTTACAAATAGTAGAACCCTTAGTCTAACTTGCAAACTAGTAAATCCTACAATCTCATTTTACAAGCAGCTAAAATTTATTTCTAACGTACACACTGTTGAAACTTTATTTTTAACATACAAACAGCTAAAATTTATTTCTAACGTACACACTGTTGAAACTTTATTTTTAATCTGTAAACTGTTGAAACTATATCTTTCGTTTACAAATAGTAGAACGCTTAGTCTAACTTGCAAACTAGTAAATCCTACAATCTCATTTTACAAACAGATAAAACTCCATTTCTAACGTACACACTGTTGAAACTTTATTTTTAACATACAAACAGCTAAAATTTATTTCTAACGTACACACTGTTGAAACTCTATTTTTGATGTGTAAACTGTTGAAACTTTATTCTATTTCTAACACACAATCAGCTTAAACTTTATTTCTAACGTACACATTATTGAAACTTTATGTTTTATCTTGTAAACTGTTGAAACTTTATTTTGTTTCTAACATGCAAACAGATAAAGCTATATTTCTAACATATACACTATTGAAACTTTGTTTCTAACTTGTACACTGGTGAAACTTTATTTTTAACTTGTAAACTGGTGAAACTTTATTTTTTATCTTGCAAACAGCTAAAACTTTATTTCTAACGTACACACTATTGAAACTTTATTTTTAACTTGTAAACTGGTGAAACTTTATTTTCTATCTTGTAAATTGTTGAAACTTTCTTTTAACATACAAACAGATAAAACAGAGCGATTTTCATAAACATTCTAACTCTGAAAGTAAGTTACAAGACAATCTACACTGTGTAAAACTAGTTGACTACACAAACGCTTACATTTTATGACACTTATGTTTCGTAAAACTTCAATGATCAAACTTTACTTTTACAAACGTGTGAGGTAAAACTAGTTGACTACACTGACGCTTACATTTTATGACACTTGTGTTTCATAAAACGTCATGATCAAACTTTTCGAACTATACATCAATCTGTGTAGCAGTAAAACTTTTACAAACCATGATACACTTTCTAACGACACTCACGAATAAACGTCATGATCAAACTTTATTTTCTCAAACATGTGTCACGGTAAAAGATTTGACTAAACTTTGCTTTTGTAAACCATGATACACTTTCTGACTAAACTTGCAAATAAAACGTCATGATCAAACTTTTCTAACTATACATCAATCTGTGTCGCAGTAAAAATATTTGACTACACTAACTTTGCAAACCATGATACACTTTCTGACTAGACTTACGAATACAACTTTAAAGATCAAACTTTACTTTTACAAACGTGCGTCGCAGTAAACGATTTGATTAAACTTTGCTTTTGCAATCCATGATACACTTTCTGACTAAACTTGCAAATAAACCTTCGATGATTAAACTTTCTAACTATACATCAACCTGTGTTGCAGTAAAGCTTTTGTACGACATGATAAAGTTTCTGACTAGACTTACGAATACAACTTCAATGATCAAACTTTCTAACTATACATCAACCTGTGCTAGAGTAAAACTTTTGTACAACATGATACACTTTCTGACTAGACTTACGAATAAACGTCATGATCAAACTTTCTAACTATACATCAACCTCTGTAGCAGTATAACTTTTACAAACCATGATAAAGTTTCTGACGACACTCACGAATAAACGTCATGATCAAACTTTATTTTCTCAAACGGGTGTCGCGGTAATATTATTTGACTACACTAACTTTGCAAACTATGATACAGTTTCTGACTAGACTTACGAATAAAACGTTGATGATCAAACTTTCTAACTATACATCCACCTGTGTTGCAATAAAACTTTTGCACGACATGATAAAGTTTCTGACGACACTGACAAGATCTTGTTCACTAGCGAAGAGAGAAATCTGTAATGTGTTGCGTGTGGCGCATGAATGTCCTCCCGTTTCATCCCGTCATCATTTCGTCTCCGTGATAGAGACAGGAAGAACTGATGGTTCATTCTCACATGCTTCGGCAACTGTCGGGAGACAAGTGCAATGGACATTTTATGAGGTAACCTGTGGCAGATAGCTAAATGTCGCCCTGGCGGTCAGAGTTCAACGTTGAGACGAAAGGCAACCACTTGCAAACATGACGCAGAGAGGTTTCACAAGGATTACCATTGCCCACGTCCCGTGCAGTACTCATCGCTACGGACTTCACCGCTGTCTCGAAAGAACGCCCACCCACAGGAAGTATCACACCGAAAATCTCCGTGATTTGCACCGTCCATGACTTGATCGCCAGACATGAAAACCGGTGGAGTTGGTATGAGGTGGACAGACTTTGAGCAGCTTGATAGCAAGCCGTAGAGAGCTTGATTCACCAGCGTTTTGTAATGGAGATGTTTAGATGCCACCCATGACAAGATAGCTAAGACTCAACCGATTGGCGTTCAAAGTGCTACGTTGAGAACTGTGTCAAATGCCCAACATGAGACATGAGTTGTCCCAGCGGTTTCGGTCTAAACTATGACACACTCCCTTGCCACACTTATCACTACGGCATCGTCCGCCGTCCCGAAGGAACACCCTGTCAGTGGAATATTACAGCAAAACTCTCCGTGTCATGCTCGTTTTCAGTGAAAAGCCGCTTATACCATGAGAAGACCGGCTCAGACATCATTAAAAATGCTTTCATTGACTTCAGCAGGGTCGAAAACCCCAGAAAACCTCCAAAACTAGTGAATTTAATTTTTCAACTTTTTAGCACTACTTATGAAATTTTATAAGTAGTTTATCACTTAGGACAGGTCAATAGCGACCGAACCTTTTTTGAATCAAGTCAAACGGACTTGTAGAAGCAAAGTTACAAGCCTTTAAAGTTTTGGAGTCTTTTATGGCCTGGAGACGAAGGCCATCTCCTGGCTAACCTCTAAGTCTGACGCCTTAGCTGATATCAGCAATGAAATTTTCTAAGTCGGTTTCTTGCAGAAACCCGGAATTTGGAATGTCCGAAGCTATCATCGGAGCTCAGAGAGACGACCTACCTCTGACAATCGCTCTCGTCTTGATGACAAGTCTCTGTCGGTTCCCAGCTTATATAGTGTGTGGCGATCACCTGATGACGTAATACCCATCATCCAAAAACTTAAAACGCTTCTATCGCCGATTCCAGAGGTCCGATTGAGCTGGAAATACACCATTTCCAAGTAGAATTGGACGCTGAATCCAAATCTGGCCTCCGTTTTCCCATCCGATGCTTCGTTTTGGCTCTAGAGCCCACAGCCATCACAAAAATTCTAACTCGTTTTTTCGAAAAAATTTCGTGAAGAAAAATTTTTTCTCTCCGATTGACTTGAAACTCAACATGTTGATAGAGAATTTGACGCTGATTCCAAATCTGAAATCCGTTTTCCCATCCGATGCTTCGTTTTGAAGCTACAGCCCAAAACGTCCAAAATTCTAACTCTGTCGTTTTTCGCCAATCTCCAAAAATCTTAAATGGCGTCTCACATCTAAACGAAGACAGATATGAACAAGCCGTTTCTTTCAGTGAATTTGTCTCACTCTTAGCTTTCAAACGAGCTATGGCACGACAAAATCCGTCCACTGGAAGCCAAGATCGAAGCTAGCTCTCCCGAGGGGGGGGCGTCAGCGAAAATTTTTTCTCTCCGATTGCTTTCAAATTCACCATACAGATGCAGAATTTCACGCTGAATCCGAATCTGGCCTCCGTTTTCCCATCCGATGCTTCGTTTTGGCGCTACAGCTCAAAACGTCCCAAATTCTAACTCTGTCGTTTTTCGCCAATCTCCCAAAATCTTAAATGGCGTCTCACATCTAAACGAAGACAGATATGAACAAGCCGTTTCTTTCAGTGAATTTGTCTCACTCTTAGCTTTCAAACGAGCTATGGCACGACAAAATCCGTCCACTGGAAGACAAGATCGAAGCTAGCTCTCCCGAGGGGGGGGGACGTCAGCGAAAATTTTTTCTCTCCGATTGCTTTCAAATTCACCATACAGATGCAGAATTTCACGCTGAATCCGAATCTGGCCTGCGTTTTCCCATCCGATGCTTCGTTTTGGCGCTACAGCCCAAAACGTCCAAAATTCTAACTCTGTCGTTTTTCGCCAATCTCCAAAAATCTTAAATGGCGTCTCACATCTAAACGAAGACAGATATGAACAATCCGTTTCTTTCAATGAATTTGTCTCACTCTTAGCTTTCAAACGAGCTATGGCACGACAAAATCCGTCCACTGGAAGCCAAGATCGAAGCTAGCCCTCCCGAGGGGGGGGGGACGTCAGCGAAAATTTTTTCTCTCCGATTGCTTTCAAATTCACCATACAGATGCAGAATTTTACGCTGATCATGAATCTGCCCTCCGTTTTCCCATCCGATGCTTCGTTTTGAGGCTACAACCCATAACGTCCACAATTTTACCTCTGTCGTTTTTCGGAAAAATTTTGAAGAAAAATATTTTCTCGCCGATTCCTTTCAAACTCACCATACCGATGCAGAGTTTGACGCTGATCACGAATCTGAAGTCCGTTTCACTCTCCCGTGCCTCCTTCACCCTCAAAACACACTCTCACTCCACCACGTCAACCTGATCGGTCGGCGAAGTCAGCCTGGGCGGTCGGCCACGTCAACCTGGACGGTCGGCCAAGACAACCTCTCACTCCAACCTGGGCGGCCGGCCAGGCGCGCTGTGTTTGTATGGGAGCTAGCCATTTCGAGGCGCGCTGTGTTTGTATTGGACCCACCCCATTTCAGAGCGTGCTGTGTTTGTATTGGACCCACCCCATTTCAGGGCGCGCTGTGTTTATTATGGACCTTTACTTACTACTGACTATATCTCCTTTGAGTTCATTTAATATAATCGAAATTGTATACACATTGGGGATTTAATAAATGCGGAGCTACCACTCTACCTAATATATTTACAATGGTTCAAATAATTTTCTGGACCACGGGAACATTATCTTTGCAGGGGAACGTAATCTCCGCAAAAAACTGAATCTTTTGATATAAAAAGTTTCACTGTATACAGATACTTTTTTGAGTCGACACCTATATATCCCTACTCTATGCGAAACACTAGAATTATAGGAGGTTGCGTGTAATAGAATGTTGACATACTAAACAGAGCAATAACCGTAGTGCGCTAGCCTCCTAAAACGCTTTGCTTTAGGATTTTGCTTTAGTTACGATTAGTGTCTTGCTATACTGTGTGATTTATAGTGATAATATTGGAAAATTATGGAAAATTTTGAAAGTTTTGATTTTTTTGATAGGTCTTATGGTCTTATAATTTGAGCGCTTCCACTGCCGAGGCAGCTACGTACCAATAAATTGGGTCTAAAACTCTTAATTTCGTCATTATTTCGTGGGTAGGTTTGAACCAGCGACGTTGGAGGTAGAGGACGTGCAAGCATACCCTCTAACCACAAGGCCACCGGACCATCTGTTGAGAGCGTGAATTAGCCAGGAAGGCACTGCTTTAACGCATGCACGTGGAGGGCGGACTGCTTTCTGCAATAACTTAATACCGCATCCGAGATTGAGGCGCTTCACGCAGGCGCTACTCATTGCATGTTTAGACAAGTAACCTGGCAATTGATAAATTTATCAAATCTCAACAGATGTAACCACCACGAGACATGTTTCGGCCTGTTGGGCTTTATCAGTCGTGGGTAGGCAGTCCGCCCTCCACGTGCCTGCGTTAAAGCAGTGCCTTCCTGGCTAATTCACGCTCTCAACAGATGGTCCAGTGGCCTTGTGGTTAGAGGGTATGCTTGCACGTCCTCTACCTCCAACGTCGCTGGTTCAAACCTACCCACGACTGATGAGGCCGAACAGGCCGAAACATGTCTCGTGGTGGCCACATCTGTTGAGATTTGATAAATTCTTTCAATTTCTCTGTAGCTGCCGGTTCTGACTTGATCTGTTATGTTTTCATTATCTATGCGATCAATTTCTTTTCGATCTTCGGTTTCCCCAGGCTTCCTTGAAGTAGCACAGAATACCATTTCGTAAGGGCTTAACTGTCGGCAGCCACGCGTGTTGTTGACCCAAAACACGGCCTCATCGATTGAACGGCATGATCTCCTGGCGGTCCGCTTAACTGTTCTGTGTACACACTCAACTATGCCATTTCCTTGTGGTCTGTAAGCACTAGCACACTCATGATGCACTTTCCAATCAGAAAGGAGAGTTGCGATCTCACGACATCTAAAAGAGGTTCCATTGTCTGATAGAAAAAATCTTGATGGCCCAAATTCACACAGTACCTGTCTGATTTTATCCATGATTTCTTTACCAGATTCCGTACGTAAAGCTCTCCATATGGTGAAACCTGAGGCGACATCGATAATGGTCAAGTAAGGAATAACGTCGAAGTGGGTAACATCAGAACACCAACGCTGCCACACGGCGTCTGCCTCAATTTTACCCTGCTCCCATTGAACATTCACAACCGGATCGATCCGGGTACATTGCAGACAGCGAGTTGCAACTTTCCGGACCATATGTTTGGAAACCCTTTCGCCATAACGTTCGCGGCATAATTCTAGCGTTCGATTGACTCCAAAATGGCACTTGTGAATTTGCCTTACATGGTCCAGCGTCACTATTTCATCTTCAGATAGGTCTACTGCTACTAGGCTGATCGGTGGCATGTCAGCTTTGCATCCAATCCAGTACTGTGGGACTCTGGCAAGCGCATCTGCTTTGTTATATACCGAACGGACATATTGAATTGAAACATCCAGCTCCGTAAGGTCGATTATCTCCTTCAGTGTATCTAGTCGACGTCGAATTAGGACCTCTCCCAGTGCGTGAGTTTTGATGTTATGGGTACGTTCAATGATTGCGTTTAACCACCCGCACACCGTTGCCGAATCGCACATGATGGTCATTTTACGCTTACCCCATCGTAGAGCCAAGTTTACTCCACGGATCATTGCGTCCAACTCAGCACGGTTTATATGAGCACTATCATTTTTGGGTCTCAACCAGGCCGCATCCTCCACCACTTCATTATCGATTTCAATGACAACTCCGGTAGCAATACTGCTAGCGTCTGTCCAGACTGTGACAGGAGAAGAATTGCTAACATTCCATGTTCCACGGGCCGGGTCACCTTCGTCCTCAAGTCTCTAAGCCACTTGCCTCAATCTATCCATGATTTCTTCATCGACATATTCATCCCATCCCACGTCAGCCATAGCAGTCAACCTCTGTGTCTCACATGACACTCTCAGCCAGTTACAGACCGGGAGATGTCCAAGCCACCCACCTACAACGCCATGAACTTCACGACGAGTCATCATGGTATTCCCTACTTGGGGAAAGATTCCATAACGCCGCCACTGGTAGTTGCCATCCACTTTGACTCCCAAAACACGGACTCCGCCTTCTTCAAAACCAATATATTCTGGCGGTTTTGAAATCAGTCCCCACTTACTAAGGTGGTCTCTAACTGAATCGACAGAGACTTTGCTGTAATCAATACATAGATCATCAATATAGCTCATGACCGCTCCATGAATTTCAGAGTTCTCCAATAACACTGAATTTACTATCGAAGTCATTATCTTAGGTGCTCAAGAGAGTCCAAAGCCCAAACGAGTTAAGAGGTAGATCCCACCATTCCAACGAATAGCTTGATGTGTCCACACTGTCCTATCAACATGAATTTGCAAATAGGCTTTACGGAGATCTACTACAGCGCATTTCTTGCCAAGCTGCCTCCAGCTACGCATGCTATCGGAACACAATGGCGCAGCACCCCCTGGGTGGTACTCAATCTTTTCGTTCAGGTCACGATAGTCAAAGACTGGCCTTACCTTCTTAGTATCCCCTTTCAGTTGCTTTACACCAAATAAAGGTAAAAAACGGAAAATTTCCCCATGCTGTTCAGGTACGTACTTCACTAAAATACCTTCATCTACCCAACTTTTGATTTCGCGATTGAATTCCTCTCTATCCTCGGGATTCGAGAACGTCACACCTTTTCCTTCATTCTTATCCACACAGCTTTGCTTCCAAGCCCAGGAAACTACCCATTTACCGTTCTTGAAATCTGCAGTAAAATCTTTATCCTTAATAATTTTATGCCGATCAGTCATACTCAAACTGCACAAGCTCGCATGTTGTTCCCCAAAGGTCACTCTGGCTTCACTATTGTACGAGGAATAATATACTAAAACACTTAAAAATAATATCTAAACCCACGACAATATCAACGTTCAGAGGCAAAGAATCTACAATGTAAGCCTTAACAGGACCTAACTCAGCACCATCATTCGTAAGAATCGATTTTAAGTTAACAGCTTCATTCACACTGATCAACTTACCACTCATAGTTTCCAAGTTAAGCGTAGTGTTTTCTCGACAATAATATCTGACCGCATTTCTGTTAATAAGAGTTGCACTGCATCCGGTGTCGATAAGGGCCATTCTCGATTGTCCATCCACGAAAACTTGCAGGATTAAGGCTCCTCCGCGAGGGCAGCACGAGCCGGCGCTACCACCCCCGCTGATCCATTTCCCGAATTCATCGTACCGGAAGTTTTGCAGTTCCGCTGAATGTGTCCGGTCTCACCACATTTGAAACACTTGGTGGGACAGTCACGTCGAAGATGGCCAAGCCGTCCACATCCAAAGCAACGCGTCTCCTTGCTCCTGAAGTTGGTGTTGCTAGATGTCTCACCATGCGGTGTCCGCTCGCGCCGATTCACAGCAGCCATTGATGTTGCCAATTGTTGGTCAGTGGATGACATCAGAGCTTTTGCACAGTTGATAATTGAGTGAAGATTCATAGTTTCGCCATGTTGCATCCGTGCTTGATCAGCGATGTTCAACGGGAGAGCATCAAGCACCGCTAAGGATCTGCTCAGGTGGGTCATTGTCGTTGACAATTATTCGAACAAGTCTGCTGGCCTCGTCAGCAAGGACGTCCACAGGATCCCCTGGCAATAGTTTAGTTTGAGGGACTCCAGCTACTGCCAAGCAGACGCTTTGGATTTGCCGTAGACTCTTCGAAGGGCAGATTTAATATCTGTCAAGTTTACTCGCTGAGGGTCCGATAAGCCTTTCCAAGTTGAGTAGGCGGAACCAGTTAGAAAGAGGGGCATTAACTTGGCAGCGGTTGCTTCACGCTTTGCCTTGTCAGTCTCGCCGACGTAATTTCAATCGCCACGTCAAATCTATCAAGCCATTGCTCAATATCTTCTTCTCTTCCGCCTGAGTATTTCGAGACTACGTCAATCAATCTCATTGATGCCATACGTGATAGCTTGTGACAGACAACAGAACAACGTGTTGATCAAGTCTTCTATATTCGTTTTGTGTCACTTCAGTCAACTAACAAAGGCATTTTATTATGCGGTCAGCATGAGCCGAGAATACAGGGAAAGATGGACATACACACGCACGGAATAGCGACAACACCCAATAGCTGGCGAAGGCGATCTCCCAACAAACGAATAAAAGGATGACCCAACTAATAAAAGAACACAGCATACGACAACTCAAAATTAACAACTCTTAATTAACATCACCGCCTACCATCACACGATTATTGTAAGAAAAACTTTACCTTCGTAATGAGTAACATCACTCGATAAGCATTCCCAATTATTATTCTCGTCCAAATGACCTTTTTGGTATTTGGTCTCTTGCGCAGGGCAAATTCGTTTGCATTGCTCACAATTGTTGATTATTTTTTTGACCATATTTCCTTAGAGACTTGTGACCCAAACTTTTCTTTGGCCAGCTTAAGGGTTCTTTTGACTCCAAAATGGTTTCTTTCATGAATACTTTTGATGTCATTTTTCAATACGCTCTTTTCATTAGCTTCAACATTGTATGCTCCTCCACAAATTATAGTTTTAGCAACCAACCAGTCTTTTGGGACTCTAGATAGGACATCTGCTTTGTTTCTTGTAGACGAAACTTTCTCAACTTCCAATGTTAATTCTTCTTCACAAATTATTTCCTTCACAATGTTCAGCCTTCTTCGAATTAATATTTCATTGATTGCATGAATTTTCATTGAGGAATTTTGAAGAATTGATTTCATCCATCCATATATTGTTGCAGAGTCGGTGAGAAGCGTGAATTTCTTAAATCCCCATTTTAGTGCTAAATTTATGCCTCGAATAACTGCATCAAGTTCACTGACATTTATATGATTCGTATCACCAGAACTTTTTAGCCATGAACCATCTTCTATGATATCATTGTCCACTTCAATTACTACTCCATGGGCAATGTTGCTGGCGTCAATCCATACTTTAACTGAACCATTCATATTAACTGTCCATCGACCTTTTGCTGAATCGCCATTATTTCTCAATTTATTGTCTATTTCAAACATCTTTCTCACTGTGTCATCACTAACTTTCTCGTCCCAATCAACGCCGTCATTTGCTGTACATCGTTGGATATAGCTTGAACATGTGCGAAGCCATCCAGAAACAGGTAAATGTCCAGTCCATTTCCCCAAAACACTATGAATTTCTCTTCTTGTCATTTCTCATTGTCAATTTCTGGCAATCGCCCATCTCTTTTCCAATTTCCTTCTTCATCAACTTTCAACCCCAAGACGCGAACTCCTTCAGATGTACCGACATATTCTGCCGGTTTGGATTTAAGTCCGAACATTTCCAGGTGACGAATAACATCTTGAGATCTTACGCCGTCTTCATTAATGAATATGTCATCAATGTAGCTGCTAGTGTTTTTATCAATAAGTTCATTCTGTTTCAATATCGTTTCAACGATTGCGGTCATGACTTTAGGTGCTATGTTAAGACCAAAGCCTAAACGTGTCAATAAAAAAAAATTATCTTTGAATTTCACAGCTTGATAGGTCCAGAGTTTCTCGTCAATCTTGATTTGGAGATAAGCTCGGCGTAAGTCTACAACGGCATCATTGGGTCCCATTTTTCTCCAACATCTCAACTTTTCTTGACACAAAGGTGTAGAATCAGCTGGAAAACTTAACACTTGATCGTTAAAGACTCGAAACTCTAAAACAGGTCTAATTTTATGGGTTTCACCTTTGATTTGAGAAACACTCATCAGTGGAATTATATTTCTGATACAACCATGTTCTTGTTTATTCCATGGGATTTAAACACCTTCATCAATCCAATCAAAAATTTCATCATCAAAAAGTTCTTGGTGCTCCGGATTTACCTTATAGTTAGGTCTGGAAGATACAAGTGTGGGAGAATCACTTTTCCATTTCCATTCAACTGACCAAATATTTCCATCAAATTTTGCAATAAAATCTTTGTCTACAATCTCAAGGTTTCGTTTTTCCAAAGTGTCAATGTCAGACGAGCCAAACTGGTTGTTTTCCATAGTCGATCCAGCTATTACAGAGGTTTCGGTCAAATTACTTTTACCTAACATGCAAACCATGTCGGAAGATAACGTCATATCCAATCACTGCTTCAATGCCATCAGGCAAATTCGCAACTACATGAAATTTCAATGGACCAATTTCGACATGATTGATTGAAACTGAGAGAACATCAACAACACCTTTTGTGTACACATAAGTATTCTTTGTGTACACAGTGTCTGCAATTTTACAACTTCATTGTCCTGTATTTTTGAGCGAACAATTTTGTCTAAAATCAGGGATTTTGTGCTACCTGAGTCTATAAGTACATCACATTTTTGTCCATCAATTACTGCAGTATCAATTAAAACGATTTGATTCGGGAGCCGTTGTTGGTCTGGCTCCCGCCTGCAAGTTTAAATGAACCGCAGGACACTGCATTCGTTTGTGGCCTCTTGAACCACACTCGTAACATATAATCCAACACTGAGATTTAACATGTCCAAATCTTTTGCAACAATCGCAGTAGGCATTTCACGAGTATCAGAATTTGCGAAGTTGTTCCGGAGAGAATTTTGGTTAATATCGTTCTGTCTTTTTCCTACAGAATTACCCTGTGTATGCGTAGTGAACCGGTAGTTAGGATCTGGTCTATGCAGTGTCACGCAAGCATTTTCACGAATACACGTATTTTTCGTCACAGCTTCAAGCTTTCTCGCACATGCAAGAACACTTTTATGATCAAAGGAATCACCTACTTCCAGTAGAACCTTTTCTTTTATTTCTACCCTGAGAGACTCAAAAAGATGTCGTTGAAGTTAGCACCAACTTCAACACCAACTTTTTGAATAGAGTTTGTACAGAATAGGAAACCACATGTTTAGGTACTACTGATGACGCAGAGTTTGTACAGCCAAAAATTTTTCCAAAATTCGAACTCCTTCACCTTCAAAATTCAAATTTAAATTCGAAAAATTGGTGCAAGTATTGGTGCTACCTGGTTAGCGAGTTTGTACAGCAGTGCGATGGAAAAATTTAGATACAAGAGCAAAAAACTGAGTTTGTACAGCTACTACCAGCACTTTCCTTACACGAACAACCGGAAAAAACCGCAAAAAACCGATTTTTTCAAAAAATGATAAGATTTTCCAGAAAAGTTCTTGGTGCTACATGGAAAATGAGTTTGTACAGTGCTCTAACCGGTGGAAGAGTGTTCTACTAATCCAGTCTGAGTTTGAACACACACTTCTCCGACACTCCAGCACTCCTACGACCGGTAAATACCGGTTATTGTACAGCAACTACAAGAATACTGCCCATTTATGAACAAATCAATTGGTGCTACATGGAAAATGAGTTTGTACAGTGCTCTAACCGGTGGAAGAGTGTTCTACTAATCCAGTCTGAGTTTGAACACACACTTCTCCGACACTCCAGCACTCCTACGACGGTAAATACCGGTTATTGTACAGTAACTACAAGAATACTGCCCATTTATGAACAAATCAATTGGTGCTACATGGAAAATGAGTTTGTACAGTGCTCTAACCGGTGGAAGAGTGTTCTACTAATCCAGTCTGAGTTTGAACACACACTTCTCCGACACTCCAGCACTCCTACGACCGGTAAATACCGGTTATTGTACAGTAACTACAAGAATACTGCCCATTTATGAACAAATCAATTGGTGCTACATGGAAAATGAGTTTGTACAGTGCTCTAACCGGTGGAAGAGTGTTCTACTAATCCAGTCTGAGTTTGAACACACACTTCTCCGACACTCCAGCACTCCTACGACCGGTAAATACCGGTTATTGTACAGTAACTACAAGAATACTGCCCATTTATGAACAAATCAATTGGTGCTACATGGAAAATGAGTTTGTACAGTGCTCTAACCGGTGGAAGAGTGTTCTACTAATCCAGTCTGAGTTTGAACACACACTTCTCCGACACTTCAGCACTCCTACGACCGGTAAATACCGGTCATTGTACAGTAACTACAAGAATACTGCCCATTTATGAACAAATCAATTGGTGCTACATGGAAAATGAGTTTGTACAGTGCTCTAACCGGTGGAAGAGTGTTCTACTAATCCAGTCTGAGTTTGAACACACACTTCTCTGACACTTCAGCACTCCTACGACCGGTAAATACCGGTTATTGTACAGTAACTACAAGAATACTGCCCATTTATGAACAAATCAATTGGTGCTACATGGAAAATGAGTTTGTACAGTGCTCTAACCGGTGGAAGAGTGTTCTACTAATCCAGTCTGAGTTTGAACACACACTTCTCCGACACTCCAGCACTCCTACGACCGGTAAATACCGGTTATTGTACAGTAACTACAAGAATACTGCCCATTTATGAACAAATCAATTGGTGCTACATGGAAAATGAGTTTGTACAGTGCTCTAACCGGTGGAAGAGTGCTCTACTAATCCAGTCTGAGTTTGAACACACACTTCTCCGACACTCCAGCACTCCTACGACCGGTAAATACCGGTTATTGTACAGTAACTACATCAGCGGCGCAATGGTTTTGTTTCAAAATTCAGTTGTTGGTTGAATCGCTATCTTCCACCAGTGAAACGAGATGAAACAATATTTTGTTTCAAGAAATGTTATTGTCCATCAGAATATGAACTCTGCTGAGAATGGTGCTCAAAACTTTGGAAAAAGCCCGAGTACGTCATAAAGGTCTCGGGTGGAAAACTTGATGTAGGCGGTACTCCAAAAATTAATAGCTGCACCAAATTCAAATCCTGACATGGGAGAATGACGCCAGATGAATATCGAGTTCTCAATTTTCACATGGTCTATTACAGTAGGAAGCACAGCATAGAAAGGTCAGATAGGATGAAAATGACTTGCGACATTTATGCAATGAAGACCGAATATCTTAGATACGATAATGATCGGACAGTCCGAAACACATATAGGAAAACAACTACAAGGTATTGAAAAGAGGAACATCGCTGAAAATGCCTGTACTAAGTTGTGTTAACCAATTGTAGTCAAAACAATTACAAATGCACTTAAAAATCACCGCAAAAAACAACAATCTTGATAATAAGTGTTGCCTTTAATTCATCACTAATATCTGGAAAACAATCGAAGGTATAATAAATGTAACAACTGCATATACTTGTCCATAGTCTAGCTGATAGGACGAAACAATGGAAACCGTAGAGTACAAAGGGAAAAGGTTTGTCTGCATATGTGAATTTAAGGTACCTGTTAGGTATTAGTAAAATCCGGTAAATAATCAAAGGTATTGTTAAGAAGACCGATTGCAGACATAATGTCGTATATTTCATTAACACAGCATTACGTAAAAATCGAGACCATCACTCAGCACACAAAGGTCTGAACAGCAGTCCGCGATCATGTGCATAGCTGAAACACAGTGAATCTCAAGTGTCATGGAAATCTCATGTCACAGGTATAAAAGTAAGAATTGTACAGGCTTGCGTATAGCCTGTACGATGAACCTTAGTAGTAAGTAAAACTCCACTTCTGGACCGCGCAAGATGGCCGCCATCGAAAAATGGTCGCTGACGTCCCCCCCTCTGGAACGACAGATTGTCGTGGTGGTCTTGGGCGACCGCCAGGTTTTGTCTTGAGGCTATAGTGTGTGATGTTTTTCGTGCAATCTGTTGAATGTTGGGTTGTAAAATGGGCTGTTTCGAGTGGAAGGAGTGGTCGGATGTGAAAACGGAGGCCAGATTTGGATTCATCGTGAAATTCTGCATCTGTATGGTGAGTTTCAAGTCAATCGAAGAGAAAAAATTTTCAACATTTTTCGAAATAAACGACAGAGTTAGAATTTTGGACGTTTTGGGCTGTAGCGCCAAAACGAAGCATCGGATTGGAAAACGGAGGCCAGATTCGGATTCAGCGTGAAATTCTGCATCGGTATGGTGAATTTGAAAGCAATCGGAGAGAAAAAATTTTCGCTGACGTCCCCCCCTATGGAACGACAGAGGTTGTGGCCTGTCGTGGTGTGCCGGCCAGGTTGGTCCACGTTTACAAAATGTTCGCTGACATCCCCCCCTCTGGAACGAGAGAGGTTGTGGCCTGTCGTGGTGTGCCGGCCAGGTTGGTCCACGTTCACAAAATGCTCGCTGACGTCCCCCCCTCGAAAACGACAGAGTGTGAGACTCGGGTGTGTTGGTCTCGTGTGGGTTGACGTGGCCGACCGCCTATTTTGACGTGGGCGACCGCCTAGGTTGACGTGGGCGACCGTCTAGGTTGTCGTGGTGGAATGGTGAAACGGATTTCAGATTTGGAATCAGCATGAAATTCTCTATCAACATGGTGAATTTGAAGTCAATCGGCGAGAAAAAATGTTTCTTCAAAATTTTGACAGAGTTAAAATGTTGGACGTTTTTGGGCTGTAGCACCAAAACGAAGCATCGGATGGGAAAACGGAGGCCAGATTCGGATTCAGCGTGAAATTCTGCATCGGTATGGTGAATTTGAAAGCAATCGGAGAGAAAAAATTTTCGCTGACGTCCCCCCCCCCTCGGGAGGGCTAGCTTCGATCTTGGCTTCCAGTGGACGGATTTTGTCGTGCAATAGCTCGTTTGAAAGCTAAGAGTGAGACAAATTCACTGAAAGAATCGGCTTGTTCATATCTGTCTTCGTTTAGATGTGAGACGCCATTTAAGATTTTGGGACATTGGCGAAAAACGACAGAGTTAGAATTTTGGACGTTTTGGGCTGTAGCGTCAGCACTCCTTCCACTCGAAACAGCCCATTTTACAACCCAACATTCAACAGATTGCACGAAAAACATCACACACTATAGCCTCAAGACAAAACCTGGCGGTCGCCCAAGACCACCACGACAATCTGTCGTTCCAGAGGGGGGGACGTCAGCGACCATTTTTTCGATGGCGGCCATCTTGCGCGGTCCAGAAGTGGAGTTTTACTTACTACTAAGGTTCATCGTACAGGCTATACGCAAGCCTGTACAATTCTTACTTTTATACCTGTGACATGAGATTTCCATGACACTTGAGATTCACTGTGTTTCAGCTATGCACATGATCGCGGACTGCTGTTCAGACCTTTGTGTGCTGAGTGATGGTCTCGATTTTTACGTAATGCTGTGTTAATGAAATATACGACATTATGTCTGCAATCGGTCTTCTTAACAATACCTTTGATTATTTACCGGATTTTACTAATACCTAACAGGTACCTTAAATTCACATATGCAGACAAACCTTTTCCCTTTGTACTCTACGGTTTCCATTGTTTCGTCCTATCAGCTAGACTATGGACAAGTATATGCAGTTGTTACATTTATTATACCTTCGATTGTTTTCCAGATATTAGTGATGAATTACAGGCAACACTTATTATCAAGATTGTTGTTTTTTGCGGTGATTTTTAAGTGCATTTGTAATTGTTTTGACTACAATTGGTTAACACAACTTAGTACAGGCATTTTCAGCGATGTTCCTCTTTTCAATACCTTGTAGTTGTTTTTCTATATGTGTTTCGGACTGTCCGATCATTATCGTATCTAAGATATTCGGTCTTCATTGCATAAATGTCGCAAGTCATTTTCATCCTATCTGACCTTTCTATGCTGTGCTTCCTACTGTAATAGACTATGTAAAAATTGAGAACTCGATATTCATCTGTCGTCATTCTCCCATGTCAGGATTTGAATTTGGTGCAGCTATTATTTTTGGAGTACCGCCTACATCAAGTTTTCCACCCGAGACCTTTATGACGTACTCGGGCTTTTTCCAAAGTTTTGAGCACCATTCTCAGCAGAGTTCATATTCTGATGGACAATAACATTTCTTGAAACAAAATATTGTTTCATCTCGTTTCACTGGTGGAAGATAGCGATTCAACCAACAACTGAATTTTGAAACAAAACCATTGCGCCGCTGATGTAGATACTGTACAATAACCGGTATTTACCGGTCGTAGGAGTGCTGGAGTGTCAGAGAAGTGTGTGTTCAAACTCAGACTGGATTAGTAGAACACTCTTCCACCGGTTAGAGCACTGTACAAACTCATTTTCCATGTAGCACCAATTGATTTGTTCATAAATGGGCAGTATTCTTGTAGTTGCTGTACAATAACCGGTATTTACCGGTCGTAGGAGTGCTGAAGTGTCAGAGAAGTGTGTGTTCAAACTCAGACTGGATTAGTAGAACACTCCTCCACCGGTTAGAGCACTGTACAAACTCATTTTCCATGTAGCACCAATTGATTTGTTCATAAATGGGCAGTATTCTTGTAGTTACTGTACAATGACCGGTATTTACCGGTCGTAGGAGTGCTGAAGTGTCAGAGAAGTGTGTGTTCAAACTCAGACTGGATTAGTAGAACACTCTTCCACCGGTTAGAGCACTGTACAAACTCATTTTCCATGTAGCACCAATTGATTTGTTCATAAATGGGCAGTATTCTTGTAGTTGCTGTACAATAACCGGTATTTACCGGTCGTAGGAGTGCTGGAGTGTCGGAGAAGTGTGTGTTCAAACTCAGACTGGATTAGTAGAACACTCTTCCACCGGTTAGAGCACTGTACAAACTCATTTTCCATGTAGCACCAATTGATTTGTTCATAAATGGGCAGTATTCTTGTAGTTACTGTACAATAACCGGTATTTACCGGTCGTAGGAGTGCTGAAGTGTCAGAGAAGTGTGTGTTCAAACTCAGACTGGATTAGTAGAACACTCTTCCACCGGTTAGAGCACTGTACAAACTCATTTTCCATGTAGCACCAATTGATTTGTTCATAAATGGGCAGTATTCTTGTAGTTACTGTACAATAACCGGTATTTACCGGTCGTAGGAGTGCTGAAGTGTCGGAGAAGTGTGTGTTCAAACTCAGACCGGATTATTAGAACACTCTTCCACCGGTTAGAGCACTGTACAAACTCATTTTCCATGTAGCACCAATTGATTTGTTCATAAATGGGCAGTATTCTTGTAGTTACTGTACAATAACCGGTATTTACCGGTCGTAGGAGTGCTGGAGTGTCGGAGAAGTGTGTGTTCAAACTCAGACTGGATTAGTAGAACACTCTTCCACCGGTTAGAGCACTGTACAAACTCATTTTCCATGTAGCACCAATTGATTTGTTCATAAATGGGCAGTATTCTTGTAGTTACTGTACAATAACCGGTATTTACCGGTCGTAGGAGTGCTGGAGTGTCGGAGAAGTGTGTGTTCAAACTCAGACTGGATTAGTAGAACACTCTTCCACCGGTTAGAGCACTGTACAAACTCATTTTCCATGTAGCACCAAGAACTTTTCTGGAAAATCTTATCATTTTTTGAAAAAATCGGTTTTTTGCGGTTTTTTCCGGTTGTTCGTGTAAGGAAAGTGCTAGTAGTAGCTGTACAAACTCAGTTTTTTGCTCTTGTATCTAAATTTTTCCATCGCACTGCTGTACAAACTCGCTAACCAGGTAGCACCAATACTTGCACCAATTTTTCGAATTTAAATTTGAATTTTGAAGGTGAAGGAGTTCGAATTTTGGAAAAATTTTTGGCTGTACAAACTCTGCGTCATCAGTAGTACCTAAACATGTGGTTTCCTATTCTGTACAAACTCTATTTAAAAAGTTGGTGTTGAAGTTGGTGCTAACTTCAACGACATCTCAAAAAGTAGAATTGCTGAAACCTTGTCAATCAGATCCTCCCCTTCAGTGGCAACCTTCACACACTTCCGTATTTCTTCTGCAACTTGATCAATAGTCTCTCCAGGGCAGACGTTTCTACTGACCGCTTTATGCCAGGCTTCCAACCTAGAGAGACCAAATGCTTGACGCAATGTCTTCTTTATTTCATTGGCATCATTTTTGTTAGATTCTGAGAGACCTTTCCATAAGTCATATGCGGGTCCACTCAGCTGTAATCCCAATAGTTGTGCATCTTTTTCACTTGACTCATCAATCTTGATGGCAAACTCAAATCGATCTAAAAATCTTTCTATATCCGTCGTTCCATAATACAGTTCTATCCTCTTCATTGCTTTCATTTCCGTGATAGCTTGTGAAACCACCTTCTACCAGAAGCAAACTCTATTTACTGACAATCAGCTACATACGAAGTTTCCGCACAACGCATAGTTCAATATTTGAATGATGCTAATGGAAACATAGCATTTCAACATGTCAGCACAGACATTCAACTATAACATAGAATTAGGGCAGCATTCATGCGTCATACATAACAATTTACATCTTTCAAAGTTAATTGAAATCATTGTCTTTGATTACGTTATTTTGCTATACCAGTGGCAGGTTCCTTATATGATAATGTTTAAGAAGATTCTCTTGAGGTTGAGCATGAAAGCAATAGCAGGTCATCGAGTTGCCAATTTAACAAGTCATACCTCTCCAAGGCTGTCATGACATGGATGATCTGTAAAATAAAATTTCCTTCGGCTTTATGCTATCATGATCAGTCAATTCTGTGGTAATTTCTTCAAAACTGCATAAATGCGCATATCTAAAATGCGGAAACAATTCAGACTGTATCTCCTATGAGTTCATTTAATAAAATCGAAAGTGTATACACATTGGGGATTTAATAAATGCTGAGTTACTACTCTACCTAATATACTTACTCTATGACGGTAACTTAGCGGAAATTAAGCTGATTATCAAGGGAATTTCATGATCCGTGTTATAATGGAAGTCTTCATGGAAAAGTCTCGATATTATTCGTCCTTTCTTGGCTGAACTTTCAACTTTTTGATTCAATTTTCACCGATATGATTTTATGATTCACTGGATTCATGTTTCATTTCTTGAATCCGAATAGTGATGTGGGCCCATTTACATCTTTCAAAGTTAAATGAAGTCATTGTCTTTGATTGTGATTTCGCAGGTTGCCTGTGATATGATCACGTTTAAGAAAATACTCTTGAGGTTGAGCATTAAAGTAATAGGAACCCATCGAAGTGCTAATTTAACAAACATTGGCTCTCCAAGTCTGTCATGACACGGACGATCTGTAAAATAATGTCATTTCCACCTGGTTTGTACTATCATGATCAGTCGATTCCGTTGCAATTTCTGCAAAATTGTAAAAATTTGCATATCTCACATTTGATGACAATACCACATGTATCTCCTATGAGTTCATTTAATAAAATCGAAACTGCATACACATTGGGGATTTAATAAGTGCTGAGTAACCACTCTACCTAATATATCTACTCTATCGTCAACTCAAAAAAGCATCTGTATACAGTGCAAATTCTTATATCAAAAGATTCAGCTCTTTGCGGAGATTACGTTCCCGTGGTCCACAAAATTATTTGAGCACTTTGGAAAAATGTCAAACTTTTGCCAATTTATATACTACCAAGCTGACTCTCCTATACAAGTAGTATGATGCAAGTTGGATAGCAAAAGGGATAAATATTTGATAATAAGCATCCTAACTAAGCGGAAATTAAGCTGATCATCAAGGGAATTTCATGATCCGTGTTATAATGGAAGTCTTCATGGAAAAGTCGCGATATTATTCGTCATTTCTTGGCTGAACTTTCAACTTTTTAATTCACTTTTCACCGGCATGATTTTATGATTCACTGGATTCATGCTTCATTTTTTGAATCTGAATAGTGATGTGGACCCATTTACATCTTTCAAAGCTAGCTGAAATCATTGTCTTTGATTATGTGATTTTGCTGTGCCAGTACGAGGAGGTTGCATGTGATGATCACGCTTAAGAAGAAAAACTTTAGGTTGAGCATTAAAGCATAATTGCAACCTGTCGAATTGCTAATTTAGCAAGCATTAAATCTCCAAGGCTGTCATAGCACGGACGATCTGTAAATTGCAATAATTCCTTCTGCATTACAATCATGATCAGTCATTACCGTCGTAATTCCTACACAACTTCAAAAATTTGCATGTCTCACATTTGCAATCAATTCCGACTGTATCCCCCTTGAGTTCATTTAGTAGAATCGAAAGTGTATACACATTGGGGATTTAATAAATGCTGAGTTACCACTCTACCTAATATACTTACTCTATGCTCTGAACAATTTTCAAACCAAAACATTTGCTAATTTACCTATCTCTGCACCAGCTGTGAAAATTGTTTCGGTCGTTAGTTGTCACTGCAAAAAGAGCATTGAAACCGACTCGGACTAAAAGCCTACCCGAAACCAAGTAGGTCCAGAAATGTCAACCGAACCCGATAAGACAATACCAAAGCACAACCCGAGCAGATTAGAACCGAACATCATTCATGATATTATACAAGTACTCGCTTGACCTGTGAGCTATCGTATTAAAGGAATCTAGGTAAATTTAGAGTTGTATATAAGCCATCCCATGTTCAAATCGATCTATCTATACGTACGGTAAGTAGTCGTCAGGAAGGGCCATCAACCAGATTGAATTACAGTCCCCTTTAGGGGTAAACGCTGTACCAACTAATTCGATAGAATAAAATTGATGACAAAGCCGTGAAAATATGAGAAGAATTTCAAATGGATAATTAATGAAATTAATATAAATTTCTATGAAATAATTGACACATATGATGTATTTAAGATAGTAGTTATTTAGATGATTTATCTAATTTCTGTTGTATTAGTTGAGTAGGCCTACAAGTAGAGAATTGTTCGTATCTTTGTCATAGTGAAATGTCATTGTAATTTCCTCTCGATCTTGAATTAAGTTAACATGATCTATTTCTTGAAATTAGAGATTCACATCAGATTACATCAGTAAAGTAAACAAATGCAAAACCGTAATTGTCTATAATCCTCCTTCAGCATGGGCCTACCACACATTGGGTACTGCCTGTCATGACTGACAATTAGTAGCAGTATCCAGAGCATTAGTTAGAATGCTTTCTCCTTTCTAAAACATGTGCGTGAGTTTTATGTATCCAATTAAAGAACACTGGACGTGATAAGATATGGATTATTGAGAGAGGAGCTCCAAGGGCTTCTAAGCATTTCACCGCTCGCCAGCTGTCACATTTGTTCCGAACATCTCTTGACACTGCTGTCAATACCTACCCCAGAAAGTTCTCAGTCGTCGATGACTCATATTGAAATTATTTTGATATTTTGAAATCAAGTTATAGTAAACCTTATGAAGTCGCATCAAAGTCGCTTTATCGCATTTGTGAAACAGCTTCGATCAAAAACGACTTAATGAAATCTGATAGTGAATACAAGCAAGAAACAATAATTTCCCGTGTTGCTAAATCAGAAAAAGGCAAAAGCATTGATCAAATCAATCAACTGCCCTGACCATTTCACTACATGTAGGAATGACACTGCATCAACTTTTCAGACAAAAAAATTCACAAATTCTGACCGATTTCCGAAATCTGCGTGTTCATTGCACCCGAAAAAACCGAGTTTGGTCTTTTTCTTTTTCTTGGGTTTATGATAACCCGACCCGACACGATTCGACTTCAAAATTGTCCCAACTGAAACCGACCCGAACCTGTACTTTCGGTTTCGGGTTCGTGTAGGATCGCTCATCTTTAATTTACCGTCATTTTGTGTACTTTAACCCATAAGGATGAATCAACTTGGCTTCCTGTGAAATTGTGTCAGATGAGTTTGATATACATATATATGATACTCAAATCAATCAACTTTCGTTTCTTATGCAAGCAATATTCTTGAGGGTCTTAGAATTTGTGAACAGTGGTCACCAATTCTCTTCAGCATGAAGTGTCTCGGCATTCAATTATCGGTTCAGACAAATATCAAGATAAAAGCAACAATGAATAAAGTAAAAACCATACTAGTAGGGAAGAATGTTATTCGAACTTTCGACCGTCCTTCAGACGGTCATAATCATGAAATGAACAAAAACATTTACATCTGCACGTACACCAAAACATAAAAATGAAGAAGTTAACAGGTAAGAAAACAACAATAATAGGTAAAAGCAACAAATTTCAATTCATAATATTTCAGAGCACTTCGTGTACTGTGTGTGTGGAGAATCTCTACATTTAGTACCTACAAACAACTTTTTCAAGCATCAGCAATCACGCAACTCTCGTAGAATTAGATTGCGTCTTGTTGCGTCACAACTAGGCGCGTAAGACAAATATAGAATGCATTGCAGTTTCATCAACTCGTCGAGATGCAATGTTTTGGATCTGTTGAATCCGCTCGCGTTCTCGTGTTTTTTATTTTCTCTACTTTTCATGCTTCGTGTGATTATCGAGATCATGTTTCCATCACATTTGAAGAATGATCAAAGGATGCAATACTGGTCAATTTTACTCAACGAAATGTATTGCTGATTAATAGATACTTTATTAGCTTGTTTGCAGCAAATCTTCAATGTCAGACGTATAGCACAATTTTGACGGATATTCCAACAGTAAATTCGTCAATTTTCAGAACGGAATATTCTTTCGATATAGATTGCGCAGGAAAATATTATGTGAAGGTGAGCTTTATGTATCCTTCCTAATAATTCACATACGCAATGATCTTACTTATGGGCTGTAGTCAATTATTCACTCATCATGATTATATTGATCTCAAAGCTTGTCAAGATAATTTTGTCAAAAATAGCTTTAGATATGTCCAAGACCGCTGCTCTAGTCCGAACGACAAAGGTACAGCTGTGTAGATAGTGACTAACAGATTGATCAATAACGGATTCGAACCGAACACCTTAAAGCACAAAGAGTCTAAAAAAATAAAAGACAAATCAAAAAACGTCCATTGACTTTATTAGCAACAGTCTCACTCGTAAAATAAACAAAATTAAGACTAAGTACGACATCCCCGCTAGAATTACCTGTCGACCAGGTAAGAAGATAAGTACTACAGCGAAAAATAAAAAAAGAATAAAAATAAATGTTCCTGTGAGATCTGTAAATCTATTGGCTCTAGGTAAATATAGTTGCACAGACAAATAGGCTACATAGTCTATCAATTTTGTTGCAAGTTCTGTAATATGAAATACATCGGAGAAAGTTGTCGCCTTTTCAGGCTTAGATATCGCGAGCACGCTAATATTATTAAGAACAAGAACAGTATACAAGTGCACTTAGTGAGCACCACTTAAAATAACATGTCGATAAAGTGATGAAAATTAACGACTTTAGTTGCAAAATCCTGTCAAAATATAAATCAGCGATATCTACTAGAATGGCTGAATCACGGTGTATCACCAAGAACATGCCACACCTCATGAATAGGCGTCATGAGGAGATGCCCACTCGACATTAAACATATTTAAACGTAGTGCCTGACCTGTGCCATTCGCCCTTGTGATTGTCCTGAGAGACGAAACGAGCCGAGTACCGGGTAAATCCAATTTAATCCACAACATTTGACGAAAATGTGTCTTTGATTTGTAAAATCCATATTTCTGAACCGATTTCAATAGTTTTTTTTAATCGAACCGTAAGGATCTCATCTATTATGGCATGGTTTTTAAAAAGTCAAAAAGCCAAGACCTTCTTCACAAGTTGCCGTTTTTTGCCGAAAAAAGACCAAAAAAGCATGTCCAAAGTTGCAGTACTCTCTGTTCAACACGGATTTTCGATTAGATACATTCAAATACACCCACTAATATTTATATCATCTGAAAGAAGAAGATCAGCTCTTTAAGACAGTCCCATTTTAAATATTACAATTAATAATAATCATTGAATTTTCACTGGGTTTCCATTGTCCAATGAAAAAAATGTCCTCTGACCGAGACGTTTTCTGTCCTCTGACCGAGGTACTTTTTCTCGAAGAATATTGATTTTTCCATCAAACGTTTTGCACCAAACGAATCCTCTAGTGTGCTAGTTTATAAATCCGTAAAGAAAATTCAGTTTGATGCCGTTACAAGTGTGCAAGATTGATTTAAAAATATTTTTATCCGTTTTTTCGACCAGAGAATTTGAATATTCCCAAAAATTTCATATGGATGCTGAAACCAGAAATTTTGTCAGGAATCGATGAAATTTCACAGCATAGGAGGGATCCATGCTCTTAACATCTATGCAAAAGAAATTTTTCATTTATATCAATTAACCCTCTCAAAATCTCCAAAAACCACGAAAATGTCCTCTGACCGAGACCCTAAAAAATCTCGGTCAGAGGACAACGTTGAAATTGAAGATCTCGGTCAGAGTACAAGGGTCCCGGTCTAAAGACATGATAATGTATGCAATTACATTTAGATCACTTCGTTTTACGCGTTCAAGTATTCATCCAAAGTTCCCGCAGTCTCATGAACCCAAATGCACAAACCGAAGAGTTTCCTGTTCGACATCAATTTGTCCTCTGACCGAGACCTTAAAAATCTCGGTCAGAGGACAAGGTGGGTCACGGTCAACGGACATTATATGCAATACATTACATTTTGGTCACTTCGCTTTACGCAAGCAAGCATTCATCCTAAGTTCCCAGTTTCATCAGCAACCCAAATGCAGAAGCCGAAGAGTTTCCTATTCGACATCTATCTGACCGAGATCAATTTGTCCTCTGACCGAGATGTAGAAAAAAATGGCTTTTTAAAAGTGCTAGATTTCTATGGAAAGTTTTTATTTGGTGTGGTCGCCGCTAAGATTTTCGTGTTCAGCGTAAAAAAATGAGTATATATGCAAATTTTCACGGAAATCTGAGACCCAAAGTTGAAAAGACAGAAATGTTGTGGAATAAATTGGATTTACCCTACCATTATTTTGCTAAGAATAAAGAATCATTATAAAAGAGGGAGATATTGCTTTTTCTTTTTTTCCAGTATTTACATTGAGATATAAGACGCTGTAAGCATCCTCATCATTCTTGAATGACATATGTAGACACAAAACATTAGAAGTCATTGCACTTATCATCAAACTAACATATTTTTGATTGCGTATAGGCAAAACGAAGATCAGACCATTTCAAATTACAATGCAAATCCATCACTTAGAAGCCATTCTGTTACTTACGAGTAGAAAAATAATTGCTTATTACTTTGGTATTTTCGACACCACAGAAAATCGCGACAAAATGACTAATGTGGCTCTTGACACATTTTTTTCCAACTCTTCTCACGGATTGCAATTGACTGGTAGTAGAGCATAAACTCTCATCTGTCAAGAAAGTTAAAAAGTTAATTAGCGTTAAACAATTTGAATAAAAAGCGAATCACTGAGCTGTTCTAGCCCGCTTTAGTAGTTAATTTCAGGTAAGAATTCTGTCAATGTGCTTCTTCTTGCAAGCGCTGGTCATTCACTACGGAATTCTTGACTGTAGTGTGCTCTGTGTATCGTGCAGGGTTTACTAAGATTGTGCTAATGTAGCTTTTTTCTACAAACAGCTAAGCTATACACAACACTCATCTTGTGACACGGTGCTATTATCAATCGGACAGTTTTTGAAGTGAACACAATGCAGTGTGAGAGTATTTTTTAACTGACCGAGGGGTCCGGAGATCAGCTTGTAAAATATAGAATATAAGGCACATGAATCTTTTGAACTAATTAAAACTGTTTCAGTCCATTTGTGTATGCATTTTAAAACTATTCAGGACCTTCTATAGGACCAATGCATGGAGTAAGGAGGGCACTATTTAGACCATTATATTCATCCTGCTTCACCACAAACTCAATGTTCCAAAATATACCAAGAAAGGGGGTCGTTCAAGAATTGCGCAATCGCTTTTTTCAAGATATTGACCCCCGTCCAATGATATTTAATATTATAGAGGGCTAGATAGGAAATAGACGTGTTTTTACCTTTATGTGCAACGAAACCAGTGAAAATCAGCTGATATTGCATGAATTTGAAGATATTTGTAAGCGAGCAACAATATTCCTTTTCATTGCCTCTTTTTAGTAATTACAGAACTAAAACACATTTTAATAATAAATCAAGAAATTTTTATATATTTCTAAAAACAGCGTCCGAATTGCAACAAATAATAGTCTATTCTACTTTTTCAGATGTTTTGCAAAACGTAGTTGTAAGTAAGAGCACCCTGTTGATACAATTCTTTCAATTAGACTTCATTGCATTATTTTATGTCAGTTGATTATTAAATCTGAAGAGCGCATGTTATGAATAACACAGATGAAAATCAAAATGTCTCATTTTTAGATAAAGGCAGAGTGAAGTTCACTTACAATTCACCAAAAACATGACTAAATGACTTTTCTGAATAGAAAAATGAACCACGTCTTTATACTTGTGATCATGCAGATTGTTTCACTGTAATATGTACGAAGCCTGGCCATGGTTGCACATGTATATCGTTGCTGTGCCTACCGTTGCCCGGCCACGCCAGATGCGATTGCCAAACTTGGCAATAATCTAACGTGCAGTAATTTTGTGGTAAGAAATTACATGATACATCAAAAAAATATATATGAATTATCAGAAAATTTGATATAAAATTGGCTCAAGCAAATAAAAAAAAACAATTACGTATGTTAGCAATGCACATTGGCAACATCTTTGACGTTGACAGACATCCGATGATCGATTCCAGCTGGCTCTAAAATGCCCTCTGTTAATTTTTGCAATACATGGATCCATATTGTAGTTTCAGCATGGTGAATAGCTCGAAGAGCGTAGTTGTTGACATGGTCGAGCCTTATCAATAGCCAATTCCTCAGTGTAATAGGCCTATTCGGATTCTCACTGAATTTGTTAAAAGTCATGAATTCTACAGAGGCAGTTGAGTGTTTATCATTACCCCATCAGTCTTCATCTGAATGTTTTTTCTTCCAAATTGATAGTACTGAATTACATGTAAATTGCTGTATTGCCGCTCTCATCTTTAATAATCTTTTTCAGAGAAACTACTGAATGAATATTCTTGAATATTATCGAATAATATCAGTGAATTATGTTTTACATCATGTGCCATTTCCAAGCCTTTTTGTCGCATTGCACACAGCCGACAAAACAGCAATTTCGCTCCATTGCCTTAATGCTTTTTTTGCCACGATAAGGACCGTACTAAAATGGGTTCAAATTTTGGAATCTATTTCTCATCTAGACCTTTTAAACAATTAGATATCTTTGTCCCCGTCATAATCAGTCCTGTAGCCACTGTTGAACCCCCTAAACGACACCGATTTCGCAATCGCCTGTTCAACCCCATAGCCCTTGCAAGTAACATTCTGCCGAACAGAAGCGAAGTAGGAAATTTTTATAAGATTCCTTATAAAATTTTTATATTATTTTATATATAATTATATAATATATATATATATATATATATACGTGGTGTGATCCAAAATGTCCCGGACTAACCTACTTGCAGATAACCTGTGATAACGAATACTACTTCAGATGTAAATTTAGGTCTTTAAGGCATGAGAAATATGGTCGCCGAAATTTTTCCGGTCAGTTTTCTATTTTTAAAAAATATTTTTACATTTTCACATGAATTTCTGTATTTTCTGAATTGATCGAGATCCGATTTGTCTTATTGTTATAGTTAGATTGATTTTGATTTGTACCTTATTTGACGGATATCTTTGCCATGAATATTGCACGTCTTTTGTTAATTGCTTCATGTGTTACGATATCAATCAGTGAAGTTCATTCAGCACGCATTCATTAAGAAATCCGTGTCAACGATGGTTCTTTGTTCTATCAGTTTTCATGATGGATGTGACAAGCGTGTTTTCAGTCGAATATCGCAGTGTGATACGATACCTCCTGATCCGCGGCTTCGCTAATGGTGACATTCTAAAGGAATTAAGCCTGGCATATGGAAGCAAAGCTCCATCGAGAACTACTGCTTATTTCTGGATAAGCGAATTTAAACGCGGAAGACAATCTGTGGAGCAAGATTTTTCAACTGTTGGTCGGCCGCAGGAGATTCCGGAAGAGAAATCGAGTCAGTGCGATGAAGTGATTACAGCACACAGAAGGATAACCATCCGTGAGTTGTCAAGGGAAGTGCGAATCAGTTATCACTCCTGTCATGACATCATCGAAAGACTTGGATATCGCAAACTGGCATCACGTTTCGTACCGAAGTTTCTGTCACCTGAAATGAAGGAGAACAGACTTCTGGCGGCACAGTCAAATTTGGATCTCCTCGAAATGCACGGAGATCAGTTTCTGAACTGCATCCTTACAGAGGATGAAACACCTTTAAGTTTGTATCTGCCTCAAAGTAAGCGAGAATCTGCAGAGTGGCGAAAATCAGGCGAGTCTGCCCCTTTGAAAATGCGATCCGGAACATCACATCGCCGGTCGTTGATGCTGACGGTCTTTTGGAACGCTTCGGGAATCCAACTGGTTGACTTTGCGGATAAAGGAGTAAGAATCAATAGCGAATATTATTCCAATCTGTTATCTGAAGCGAGGAAGAAAATAAGAAAGCCACGAAACATTCCCCTCTACTTGCTTCATGACAATGCTCCGATTCACACCTCGCAGGAGACAACCAATGCCTTAAAGAGAAACGGATTTCAACTATTGAGCCATCCTCCTTATTCACCTGACTTGGCCCCAAGTGACTTCTATCTGTTTAGATTCCTCAAAAAGCATCTTCGTGGACACCATTTTGAATCGCCAGTTGAACTGCGGGATGTAGTTACTGAGTTTTTTGATTCTTTGACACCGGAATTTTTTCATAAAGCTTTTTGTGAATTGAGACTTCGTTGGCAAAAAGTGACGAATGCTAACGGCTCATACATTGAAAAGTAAACTGTTTTCTGGAACAAAACATTTGTTTTTCCGTTAATTATTAGTCAGGTTATTAGTGATAGCTTAACTGTCAAGTTAATCTAAATATATTAATTCTAAATCGCTAGAATTTATAGGAAAATCTTGAAATTCAGACAAAAATGTTTGAAAATTTTGAAAAAATAGAAAACTGACCGGAAAAATTTCGGCAACCATATTTCTCATGCCTTAAAGACCTAAATTTACATCTGAAGTAGTATTCGTTATCACAGGTTATCTGCAAGTAGGTTAGTCCGGGACATTTTGGATCACACCACGTATATATATATATATATATATTATATAATATATAATTATATAATTTTTATATTATTATTAAATTCCTTCTGTTTACTGAATCTTTTTTAGTCCATGTGATTATGATACATCTAGACGTCACGGAATATACCGTAGGCCTACATGTATATCAAGGACTCATCGATTACATAATCAGAAATGTGCAACCAAACTGACTCAGCTGCAATAGCAATTGATAATTCAAAGATAAATATTTAAATGTTTTCGAAAATCCATTCAATTTCCACCCACATATGAATTAACACTCATAAATTACTGCTATAGAGTAAGTATATTAGTAGGTAGAGTGTCGACTCAAAAAGTGTCTGTATACAGTGAAGATCTTTATTTCAAATAATTTAGTTTTTGTGGAGCTTACGTTCCTGTAGTCCAAAAGATCATTTGAGCAGTTTCTAAAATGCTAAGATTTTGCAAATTTATACTACCGATATGAAGCCACTTTATGATGCAGTATGAAACAAGTTGAATATCAAAAGGAATGAATATTTGCCAACAAGAACCTTTGTATAGCGGAAATCAAGCAGATTATCAAGGGAATTTCATGAACCGCGTTATACTGGAAGTCTTCATGAAAAAGTCGCGATCTTATTGTGCTTTCTTGGCTGAAATTTCAAGTTTTAATTCTATTTTCATCGGCATCTGTAGAATGCCATCATTCCTTTTATATTACTATAATGATCAGTCAATTCCGTGGCAATTTCTTCAAAACTGCAAAATTTTGCATATCTCACATTTGGTAACAATACCCAACTGTGTTCAACTCAAGTTCATTTAATAAAATCAAAACTGCATAGCCTACACATTGGGGATTTTAATAAATGCTGAGTTACTACTCTACCTAATATACTTACTCCATGATTACTACTAAAATGACAACTAAATCAATCACGGGATCCCGTGAGCAAACCGCGAGATTTGGAAAAACCCACAGGGATCCCAGGATTGCAATCGCTAACGTCAAGGATATGCTTATGATCCCGACTTTATATCCCTCATCAAGTTTAGTAAACGGAGTGGGCAAGCTGCCAACCGCTGTAATGAAAATGTTTCCACGTCTTTTAGAGCTAGATAAACCATGAGTTATTAATGAAGAAGTTATTGGCCTATAACATCTCATCAAACTCAATGAACTGGTTCAAGTCATATTTGTATGATCGTCACAAGGCAGTTTCATTTCATGGTGAAGTCTCTAACAATCTTCAACTGAGTAGTGGTGTGCCTCAAAGGTCTATACTTAGGCCCTTGCTCTTCATCGTATTTGTAGACGATCTCCCATTGCATTTTCTACAAGTAACCTGCATGTTCACATCTATTAGATTTCTGACATTCTAGAGAAAGTTCAATCCAGAGCGCATCGTTTGATATGCGGTACATCCAAATGCACTTGTGAAAATTTTGTACCCTTGGACTCTCGAAGACTATCTTTAGCTTCCAAATTATTTACTCAAAAACTTTCCGTGTGCCTCATTGCAATTCAGCAATGAGATCAAGATCGTTCCTTATTTGCATGATTCGCACACATAACAGCGGAATTTTCTAGTTTCATTTTGCTGATAATTTGTTATGCTCTTATTTTCTGTAACGCTTTTTCTTTGTATTTTTATAGCCTCACGTTTTTCATTATTGAGGTATTCGAGAAAATAAACGGCTATTATTATTATTATTGTTACGACGATAGTGCAATAACGACAACCGGAAAATCCACTTCACAAGTCAACGACCTATTGACCATGATCTGACTTGGAGGGAGCATGTCCACTATGTGTGTAGACGTTTGAGTGGCTATATCGCATTGCTCCGTAGAATAACGCAATATCTTCCAATCCATGTTAGAAGAATATTTTTTATGGCTTACATATACTGTAGTCTTGCCATGATTTTTGTTTTTCCGTGTGGAGCTCCTCTTGCGCATTACAGCGCGTTCACAGGCTTCATAAATTGGCTCTGCGTGTTATTCTTGACCGTCTTCGACGAGAAAGCTCTAAACCATTATACAAGGACTTACGAATTATGTCGATCGATCATCGACTGCAATTTAAACAGCTAATGATAGTGTACAAAGCGCTTTGCACCAGTGCACCAGTGAAAGACACGATAAGGTTAATCGGTCAGTCACGCATGGCGAGCTACAGATTCCTAAAGTGAAGACAAAACCAGGGAGGATAACAGTTTTGGTTCTGTCTAATTCTAATTCTGTTGCATGTTTTAAACGCAGTTACTTGACTAACTTTTTTGAAAGCATTTGACTTTGACTTTATAGTAATTGCTCTTTATTGAACTCCAAGCTTGTATTTTCGGTATGAGGATCATCTCATATTAGCTCATGCTACCAATGTCATCCTCAGTAAATAAAGAATTCTTTATTATTATTATTTTTATAGAGCTTAAATAATGAGATCTTGGAATTCAGTTGGGTTTTTCCGCACACCCATCGACATGCACATTAATAACTTATCTTCGTGCCAACTCAATGATGAATAAAGTCTGCAAATTGTTTATTGCACTGTGTGACGTGCCATAGCTTATGTAATATTGGACCATGAAGTCACATGTTGAGCAACACTTTGCGGTAGCCAATTACTTGGAGCGTCGGCTTTCATATTTTCAAGAGGGATCACCTAGATGGATGTCACCATACATTCAACTTTTTGGAAGAACTTTATGGATGAGTAAGTTTAGCTTTTTCAGTTTTTGGGTGGAATACAATTCAAATTCTCTGTTAACCAAAATGATGCAAAAAATACACAAGTGAACGACTTATATAACCCACGCTAATTCGTCGCTGACTATACGAAGTAGAAAAATTTATATAGAGAAGATCATTAGAAAGCGATTTTCGACCTCTAGAGTGACCCCAATCCCGGGATTGGATTCCTATAATTTCAAAATACCGGGATTGCAATCTCTGCTTGACGTCCAGAGAAACTTGGGTATCAATCTTCCTTGTGTAGTCCTCCGCCTCAGCCTGCATTTCTCGCAAACTTAGGGTTTACAATCTTGGGATCTCGACCCTATTTCCGAGATTTAAAGTCCCGGAATTACGTCTTCGAGATATCGAGGAATTTCGAGATATTTGAAAAATTGGCCCACAGTTCTGAGTGGAAGTCAAGGGCTTTTTTGAAAATTTATTTACATGTTTCTCATGTATTGATTTTTATAAATAGCCAACGTGCTATGTTAGCCGAGCCAGCTGGTTAGAGATTAATACATTACATGACATCTATACCATTTCAGCAGTTGTTAAGTTGAGCCATTGATTCTGGCTTGGCAAGTGGCGAGTCGGTGTGTTCACAGCACTTACAAGATATCCGACATTATCATGCACGCACTCTATATTGGGATTGAAGTCAAATTTTCAACAATAAAAGAGGACATGAACATGACTTGATTTGTTCATGATAGTGTGCTAGTGTTTTCGAGTGACTGAAATCATGAAGTCGTAGTGACATAGCCGTGTGCTCTAGTTTTTGATTAATGTAAGCTTGGATCGACGAAATGAGTCAAGTGTGGACATATATTTTACGAAAGCGAAAGATGGCACCTTGTGCAACGAATGGGGAAAATGTATCTCTGTCAAAGATGGAAATAGGCTACGAAAGGCATGCATACGCATCTTCAAAGTGGACTTCTTAAATAAGTTTAATATGAAATAAAATCTTCCTATATATTCTCTTCTGCTTTTAAGTCATATCCCGTTTTTAAGTGTCCGGCGACCGCAGCTCAAGAGACTCTTTCTGAGATACTTGCTTGAATCGTTGGTTCGGATGAAACTACAACACTTCAGCACAACTCGAGACACAGGAATGATCCTCAAGCGTGTCAAACATGTCCTGGAATCCATACCTCCAACATCAGTTGAGTCCGAAAGGGCACTCTCGGTGGCCAGTCTGTTCATGACAAAATTATGATCGAGACTTAGTGATGACACAATTCAGTGTCTTACCTTACCTCGCCAATATTTTTGCGAGTTGACTAGTTTCACGTTCATGTTTGTTTTGGTCAGGGTATGAGAGATATACATTTTACAAGCAGGTAAAGTCTTTTGAAATATTCCTTGAAAATTGATGATTTGAAAATTTTATATAAATCTCGATCGAGATCCCGTGATTGCGATGATCCAGTCTCGAAAATGCCGGCACTGGGAAGACGGTTCGAGATTGTAAACCCTACGCAAACTACAGAGGAGCCTTGCAGTGAGTTGCACGTTCGTCAGATATGAGCGCTTGCCTGACCGTGCCCTTCCTCGGTGATCACTTCCCCTACAAATTGAAGTTCCAGTCCGCACAGCAACCGCTTTGGCATTCTCTGCTGTTAAGTCCAAGATATTGCTTGTCACCACCAGGCTTCTTCCGGTCCGATCGCTCAAGTATCCACTGCACAGAATTAGATTGTTTAATCGTATCACTTTGCTAGAAGTGCAAACTGAATCAAACAGATGGCACATGCAGGAACTTAATAAGTGGGCAAGAAGAAATTTTTAATACCTTACACAGATAGGAAAAATAGTCGTGCGTCGCTTGCGGATTGCTCTGAATTCCTTCAAAATACTCCGGTCGCCACGGTTCTTTCAGATTCGAGGAATTCAGATTATTGTGCAGAAGTTTTCTCGATAATGTTGGGCCCTCCGATCAATTTAAAAAAGTTAGTAGGCGCATGAAAAAACGTTCACAAACTTCTCTGTAGAACTTGACATCGTCCGTGTCTCTTGGCTGTGTGATCCGTTTGATAAAAGTCACTGAAACTTCGCACAATTTGGCATGTTTAATGTTGAACTGACTGCTTATTGTTCGATTGCTATGGTATTTAGTCAGGAGATTGTGCCATTTCATTTACGTTACATCTTCCAATGCTTCCCTTCTAGTCAAACAGAAGAAGAGACGACCTGTCTAATTCTGTGGTGGCGACAATTATGTTGGGCGCACAGAGACTTGCCTTCAATAACGGGCGGACGAACTTCTGCCAACGTGAGCCATACAAGGACACATAAGTCTGAGATCTTCAACGGAACAATTGAGAACGTTGTTCTTTGGTACTTCGAGAGTAAACTGGATGGAATTATGAATCGAATTGAAAATATTTAAAATTTTACTAAAAATTCACAACGTTCTCAATTTTTTAGATCTTAGTATAACTGTTAATGACCGCATTGACTTCACCTGGTATAATAAAGAATGTCACTCCGGCAATTCTATGCATATAGATAGCTGGGTACCGTCTCATATAAAATCGAACTTCGTTAGCAATAGTTACAAATATCTAAAAAATCGTTGTTCAGACGCTAACAATTTGGAAAATAGAAAAACTAAAATGGATCTAAAACTAAAAATCAATGGGTTCAACCCTTTCAAGTACCCCAACGTTAATGAGCCTACGACTAGTAACCATAACTGCTCTAACAAAATCAATTTAAAATTAAATTTTGTGAGCGACGCAGCTACCCGTAAAATTAATAAATTAACTAAGAATTACGATTTACCTATTAGAGTGATAAATCAACCTGGTACCAAAATTAGCAACAATTTCAATTTTAGTTATAATGAAAAATGTGACTGCAAAGTTTGTCAAGCGCTTCCTAATAAGTATAATTGCAGCATGCGCTATGTTGTATATCGTTTTACATGCAGATTATGCAATGAGTGTTACATTGGCTCTACGAATCGACCCTTCGGCATCCGTTTTGCTGAACATCGTAAGCATTGATAATCTAGACAGTGCGAGTGCCATCTCAGATCATATTGTCCTACGTCATTCCGATCGTTCTTTTTCTATAGACGACTTTGATGTCGATATCATCGATCGCCTCAGCAACCCTATTCATACTAGGGTGGCTGAAGCGAATTACATTAGGATCCATTGTCCATTCATGAATAGGAAACACGAATTGACGAGAATTCATTTTTGATATTTAAACCATCGCTCACCAATGTCAGTTTGTCCATGAATAAGTCCACGGCGGACGAAACGTCGGGCGGTTTGTAATTTTATTTATCTTAAAAAATTAGAAACATCGCCATTACAAGGGAGTGTTTTCAATTTTCAATTTCAATGGAAACAAAAAGGAATTTCCTCCCGTACAAAGCTATCAACGAACACGACACATGATAACCTGCTATTCATTCGGAGCTGACAGAAGGACCAAATCTGTCATTCTTCAACCGCATTGTGACGTCACGCCATCCAGTGCTTCTACACAATCTGGAAACTATGTTCATCAGTGATCTCCCTTCATTATTGTGCATCCAGAAACAACAGTATTGACCCACAAAACTACGATGGCATTGACTTCATTTCACATTCTCTTCAGTTTGTATATAAGAAATTATGCAGTAGCCTTATTTCTCCCCGACGAGTCACCTGAAAAGTGTCGGGTGAAAGGCCTTGTGATATATAAATAAATTCATGACGAATTAGTTCATTTGACTTAATTTCATCGCAAAATTGATATGGGCCGCATAGTGCTTCAAAAAATACAAAGCAAGAATACTAGTGAACTTACAATACAAGAAGACCAATAAGCAATCCTTCAAGAACGTCTTGATTTTCTGGAAAAAACATTCATTCTGACTTGTTTATTGGACATTGAATTAATGATTTTCCCAGCAAAAGAGCATAGCAAAACTCTGCCAAATTACTTAATAAGGGCGTAGATGTAACAATGAAGTTAAATCTCGTAATGGACAGATCTTCGGCGTCCAGCGCCTTCGTTGGTCGATGAATACTATGTGTTTTATGGATGCCTTGATACCAGCAAAGCTCATTTAAACTAAAGAGTGATCAAGGACGATGATTTGCAGATGGTTGATCAAAAAGCCTACGCTTTCAATCTTCTTTGTAAAGCGTCGATAATATTCTGCTTAAAAATATACTTTAACCAAACATTTAAGAAACATGTATGTGCTTTAGACAAAATTCGTTTGCATCACAAAAATACTTGACATATTGCGCCTGCCTGCAATGAGTTTACAAGTAGTAAGGTATAAATATTGCCCGTGAAAAGAAAATGTCCTAAGATAATCTATTTAATCGACAAGAATCTGAAAGCTTGCCTATAAAGCACAAGAAGTAAACATATAGAATGCATCAAAGATTCAAAGATACAAAGACAACTTAACTCTGTAATTAGCATGATTATATGGGATATGAAAATGCAAATCTATACAATCACAGCATCAAGCTCTGGCATCAAAATAAATTGGGACTGTTCTTGGAGTTGACAAACATTGCGTACTGGAGGTGGGCGGGGATTTTATAGCTTAACGTAGGGAGGATGAAGTCTCAGTGACCTAACACCGGATAATTATTTTCAATAATAGGAGTTTACAGCAGAACAAATCCGTTTATCTTTAATTTAGCTGAAAGGGTTTATAGAAAAGGATGGATTCTTCGCAAGAACCATTTGTGAGATTCCGCTGAAAGCCCTTTTAAATCGGTATCAAATACCACTTTCCAAAAAGATTGAGGTCACCGTGGATTATCGCGCATCTTCCTCGTCCCTTGATCTCACACTGCCCAACCATTTTCCTTTATATGGTCAAAAATTGGTTTATGTTGAAAACCGAGGAAAATTCAGCAACTCATTAAACACACACAGTGAATTCTTGTACACTGATCAATGAAGACGCGTGTGTTACTCTGTAAATCAAGGTGCGTCGAAGTAGCCTGTTCGTTCAGTATACTTCGTTTCCTCTAATTTGCTCTAGTGAATGTGTACATCTTATAAAACTTTGCACTAACTGCAGTGATGCATTTTGAAAGTCACCTTGAAGGCGTTGACTAATCCGCTTCTTTTGACTCTAGTGTTGTTACAGTAGTCACATGCATGCTGTGAATGAAATGAATAAATGTGTTGATTCTCTCTTGACAGTTTTTTGTCAGGACATGGTGTATTTTATACATCATTTGAGGTGCTATTTTTTCCGATGAAAACTTCAAATTTACAAATTTACGATGAATAGTGTTGCTCTCCTTCTCACAAAAGAATTGATTATCAGCATTTCAAACCACAATAACTGCATACGTAGTCGAACATTATTACATGCAGGCTTATCATTTCAGATTATCCATCCCATGCTGGATGATTCAATGATCTTCCTAATGACATCGAATTTTGTCAATAAAAGACTGATGACTGCTTTACTTCTATTAAAATGAATCTTCTTGCTGAAATAAATGTGATCCTGAATGCTTTTTTTGATATCTTTCAGATCCAGCCACAAAATCAAACCGTCAATCCAGATAGTTGGGAGAAGCATTTAGAAATATATAGCTCTAAAATCAATCCGTGTGTGGAGGAGATGAAAGCTGAATTTTGCTTGAACTATCGGAGTGATAATGCCTCCAGTTTTGAATCTCATTGTGATATAGGTGATGGAAAGGATTCGTGCACGCAACAAAGATCTTCAGATGTTATTTGGATTTTAGTGGGCACCGGAATATCGCTCATATTAATCAGTATTATCAGCTGTGCGGTTGTATTTTCTCACACTTCATGCCGTCGAGAAGAGGACAGGCATTATACATTGGCATGACAATGATCATTTTATACGCTGAAATTACCAATTTGTGTATTTAATGGCAGTTAAATATATGAAATACGTTGTAGGCTTGATATTCTTTGGGCATGACTATTTTTGCCAATTATACTAACGGTGTCGTTGTATTGCCACGGAGAGTGAACATCATTAATTGCCTACTTTTTTTACGATACTTTGTCGATTAACGATTGAACATATGGTGCGATTTTGTCGAATTTTCCCGGCAGCGTGTCGACATTTTGCTTTTCCAGAAATGTCATGACATCGAATTATGAAAAAATAAATCTTGACGACATCTTTTTTGACGACGAATCAATCTTTGTGAATGTCAGCTATCCCACGTGGTCAATAACAAATCAGTCGGTAGATACGACTTGCTCATTAAAGCCCTGTACGTTGTTGAGATCACAAAAAGATCATGAAGATCTCCGAGGACAAAAACACCACAAATGTGTTAGAATATAGTCAGAAAGCTTAAAATACGTATTTCAAAAAGCAGGGGTCGCTCGCGCATGCCGAAAATTGCGCTCGCTCGCTCATTCTCAGCAATGTATCATTCCCGCTCGCTCTCTCAACCGCTCTTAAATGAGCGGCGGAAAGGCCTCTCGCTCGCTCGAATGCCCTGTCCTAAATAAATATCTTAGCCACAATCAAGATACTGCAGAGGTGGAGCGAAGGCACACTAGTTCCGATTTACAATAATTGGTGAATTACAGAGGCATAAATACGAGTATGCTATGCCACGGTCTTAACTTGTTGGAGTGTACCGTATGTAGGAGATAAAGGCAAGTTACATCTATTGATAAAAAGCAATTCGGGTTCATCCCGAGTGTGTCTACTACGGAGACTACATTTCCAATGCGAAAGAAGCCGGAAGATGCCCTTATGGAAAAGAAGGATTTCAGAACGGTGTTCGTCGACTTGATGAAAGAATATATCACAGTCCAGGTGGAATGCTTCCCCTACATCCTTGGAAAAAGCTGCTAGTGCCTGAAACACACGTTCGGGTGATTCAAGAAATGTATAACGAAAGCAATATTGCTATGAGATCAAAACACGGCCCTTAGCCCTTGCATCTTCATCCCTCTAATATTTGAAATATCAAAACCACTCAGAGAGGTTGGAGAGAGTGACGAAGGATGAAGTTCAAGCCCGCCTAGAGAAGTGGTGGGAGGCCCTTGAAGCCCACGATCTTTGGATCAGTGGAACAAAGATAGCAGGATACATCTCTGCACGAAAGAGGATGAGAGTTTAACAAGTCGTCGAAATCCCAGTTGTAGATGTCTCTAAGTATTTAGACACAGTGTTGGATGAAGAAAGTACATCAGGCAGAGACATGAGGGTGTTGAGGGGGTCAATATTTAATACAAGGAAAGATAGGATACGTAAGTTTATAAGTCATGAAATAACATCAGACAGAAATGAGATCGGTTAAGACATGATAACGAAACAATTTGTCTCAAGAATATTCTGCAAAGTGGAATTTTGAACCTCTTACTATCAAAACGTGGCACAGTGGACGATAAGCGAAGATTTTCCATTTGACATTTTACAAGAGAAAGATCTAAAAGCAACCAAACGTTCCTCGCGGATGTTAGAAGAAAAGTTTCCGCACTGACATAGAGGTGAACTCATTCATCAGTTTACGAGCTCGCTTGAACAGTCAGTCGATGGTTTTCAAAGATTCATGGTTCAACATGCCAAATAAACATGAGCAATACATGATAACGGTTTTGATGACACTTCCAAACACTAACCATAAACACTAACCACGTGCTAAAGTATACAGCGAAGACTCTTTAACATGAAGTGAACTTGGTTTTTGAAGAATTCATCATATTATAAATGTATAATCTTCTACAGCAAACTTTGAAGATGTTACGAAAATGGTCAACTCATGTAAGACAATCATTCCAAGTGACACTCAAGATCTTCAAATCCTTTACGATGAGGAAAGGGAGCGGAGAATAAACACCAAAATTTCGATTCGTAATACACTATGGTTTTGTTTTCGATTCATTCAACTTCGAATTATTAGACAAAGACCACTTTATAATATGATTGAACTCGGATAGCATTAGTCCAATGGATTCAGAAACGGTCACTTTAGAAATAGTTCAAACTTTACAAATATCGTCTGTGCACATAGAAATCACAGTTTTGCTTGACAAAGGATTCAAGTCCTTACAACAGTGTTGGGCAACGCGTGGTCCGCGGGCCACTTGGTGGCCCTTCGACCCGTGTTGGGAGGGTCGCTTCCCATATCCAAAGTGGCCCGCGGGCATTATTTGAATCGGTATTGTTAAATGGTGGAAGCAACGTTACAATTAGCCTATTAGCCAACCGCATGAAGATGTGTGATATTTAAAAGCCAAATTTTCTGAATATTATCTATTTATTGCACCAATTTTGTACTAGAATGCATTATCGCACGAGCATCGTCAGGGGAACCTAAGCGTAGCTTTCCAAAGCCGTTTATATTTGGGTGATGTAAGCCTATGTACACTTAGGGGCATGCAGTTTAGCCAATTTTTATTTGTGATATTTTACATTGTGCGGCATGTATAGGCGGATAGATATAGGCTACTGTAGACTATCATTTGAAAATTTACCGTCATTTTTCGATGAAATAAGTTGATGTCATCATATTACCGATAAGATGATTTAATTTCACAAAAAAGCTTCCGCACTCATTTTCACATATTCACATTTCATTTCTCATATGGATTTTAGGATGTGAAATGCAGTTCCATGAAAGACAACAGCTTAGTCGGATACAATGCCGCTGCATTCATTGTTATGTCATGTACAGTCACTATGTACAGTGCAACAGTCCCTAAAATTACGCTCAAAAGTGTTTAAGTAGATCCCTCTCGCGGGTCACTACTTGTGGCCCTCCATCCCAACTTGTTTGCCCACCACTGCCTTACAACAAAGTATATACAGAAATGGGCCCCGTAGAGAGTCTTGCGCCGCATCGCTGATGACTTTGATAGGATGACTCAATAAGTTGTCCAACTTAGCAAACTTCCAGCGATCGCATAGGTATAAAAAAGCCATTTTTCAGAGAGGCATGGATAATTCGAATTGCAAATCTGCACAACTTTTTCGATTAGAATTATATAACAGATGCTATCGAACTCCTTCGAAAATCATAGTTTAGCAATATGCAGCCTCCGGCATCAGAACGATCTAGAGTTTCAGTGACAGAATTGGAGACAACAAGAGTATAAGAGCTTCTTTTTGCGCGCAAATCGAATCATAGGACTATCTAACGTTTTTTCACGTGATTCAATTCATGTAACTCTAAAAATTTGGTGTATACAAATTAACAAGAAGCAGTTGCTCAATGTATGCTGGGGTGTATTTCGGGACAGGTGAAATAATGCAAATTCCAAAGCACAACGGCACTTCACGCTGAACCACAAGATTGGACCTTGGGTTTTGGGTCAAACTTGGGTTTTGGGTCGACCTTGCGTAAGTGATATTAAACTTGGGTCTTCTATTAATGCTGCATATGCACAAATCAAGTAACAAAACCTAACATTTTGATTTGAATCTTAGAAGAACTACATGAGAAGAGCATGAAGTTCTGATTTGTTTATGAAAATACCACTCAATTTACAGAATATTTCAAAAATGAAGTAATTATTAGCTTTTTCATTTTGGGCTTGACAGTAGTAATAAAACGGCGAACACCCGACCGGCGCCCCCTCCCCTCTGGAACGACAGAGGTTGTAGTCTGTCGTGGTGTGCCGGCCAGGTTGGTTCACGTTCACAAAATGTTCGCTGACTCCCCCCCCTCTGGAACGACAGAGTTAGAATTTGGGACGTTTTGGTCTGTAGCGCTCAAACGAAGCATCGGATGGGAAAACGGAGGCCAGATTCGGATTCAGCGTGAAATTCTGCATCGGTATGGTGAATTTGAACGCAATCGGAGAGAAAAATTTTCGCTGACGTCCCCCCCTTCTGGACAGTTAGCTTCGATCTTGGCTTCTAGTGGACGGATTTTGTCGTGCAATAGCTCGTTTGAAAGCTAAGAGTGAGACAAATTCAGTGAAAGAAACGGCTTGTTCATATCTGTCTTCGTTTAGATGTGAGATGCCATTTAAGATTTTGGGACATTGGCGAAAAACGACAGAGTTAGAATTTGGGACGTTTTGGGCTGTAGCTTCAAAACGAAGCAACGGATTGGAAAACGGATTTCAGATTTGGAATCAGCTTGATGTTATTGTCCAATGAGGATCATCATCCAATGAGAATCAAGCATTTCTATATAAATAGCGAGTCTTCCACAGTGAGAATCATTCCATCGTTGAATCACACGAGTGACGGACGCACATTTTCTCTCTCTCTAGTTCCCTATTCTATTATCCAACTAAAATGGTAAGTCGCTACTTTCCTCCCTCTCCTCCCTTGAACGTAAACTTAATACAATCTTTTTCATTTTCAGGCATCTACTCCATCTGCTGCACTAGTAGGACAAAATGGCGGTCAAACGTTACAAGGTTCGCTACGATCAGATCATCTACAACTGAGAGCAGTGGAAGAAACAACCAAGGTACATAATCCTACACCGCTACAGCGTAAATTTAAACAAGTCTCGCGTTATGACGATCATAGCGTAGTACTCCAAACGGGAATGCTCCCTTCCACGGATGTCAAGATAATGCGCAATCAGTATGGGGACTACATACTGATCCCCGTGAGTCCGTACATTCGCCACCAACTTGATATTATTGAGGAGTATGTGACATTAAATATGGACATTCCTACTCCTCTTGCTCAAGAGTGGAAGGCGAGAGATGACAAGGATACTCCCTATAGAAAGATTTGGGATGGTAATCACATTTGCCTACCAGTATCACATTAGTGTACTTACTATAAGAAGGATGGAGATCATTCAATACCCATCAGATGTGATGAGCTCGGAAAAGGTACTTGGGATATCCTTTTCAAAGTGAATGGGCTATATTATGGTCGGCACAAGGATAATAAAATAGCTTCTCTCTCCATGCATATGGAATCCATCCTATATATTCCAAAACCACCCAACGTGGATGACATAATTGATCAAATCCTTAACAGCAGTGGTACGAAGCGCAAGTCGGAGAAGAATGCTGCATCAAAACGCAAATCAAAGAAGGAGAATTACTAGTCCTTTCCTAACTCTACCCAATGACAATTCGCTTATGTGCTCTGAGTGTCGTAGACGTGGTCTTATTAGATACATTTTACTTCTTCGTTGCTATCATATCATTTGTGTATTTTGTCGTGAAAAGCATCGATGTAATTCTTCATTTTGTAATATGTTATAGAACGTTTCCTTAGATGTGTAAATTTCCGTTTTAGGCTTCTATCATCATTTTTATGGATTGTGAGGGTGAACCTGTACATGAGCTCAGTGCTATTGCTATGAACAATTGGACATATCAGATTGTTAGTGTCTATCATCAACATGCCAACTGCGATCCCAATGTTGATCAATGGGCGAGAAAACACATTCATGGACTTAATCTGAAATATTTGCAAGACTATGGATTTTCTTGTGAGAGTGCTCTTCTTATTGACTTTAAACGATGGTTAGCTGCTTTCAATGTTATACGCATCTTTTGTAATAATCCTGGTAAGGAGAGGAAAGTATTTCCCAATCTAATCATTGATGATATTTTGCTCCCGCCTTGGGATAGTAGAGTGAATCAACATTATCATGAAGTCACGAAACGTTTTAAGGATTTGTGTGTTCCTATTTTGTCTATTCGTTGTAGTAGCTACGTTCATAACCAATGCTTCTTTCCTTCTTACCTCAACACTGCCAAAGTCCTGTATGGTTATCATTGCTCGCTGTATGATAGTTACCAGCTGTATCTATTTTATCTCTTTCAAACCATTGATTTATAATGCATGCTTGTTACCGTTATTCAATAAATGTTACTATGAGAAGAGTTGTTGTTTTCATGCAATGGATGGGTTAGATAAAGGGCGATCATGTCTTTCTCAAACGACTGCGGAACATTACGTTTTCATAGGCAAAGTTTAAAAGGAGCTGTTCAAGATTATGTGATAAATTTTCATAAAGATGAGACCGACATCGAAGCAGTGGTCGATGATGCTAGCACTCTATTTCTAGAGTTAATGAATACATTCTCTGATAGCATTATCATGGCGCGATTAGTTGCGAAAATTAAGTTTAGTCATTTTGGAAAGGAAGAGGTGGAAAGTCGCTCTTTCCATTTTGCTTCTTATTCAATGGAAGTGGTAGATCACCCCCAAGAATTTTTTAAAAGACATATGATAAAAATTGCTGAACGTCTTAACGCATTTAACCATCATGGTAGCAGTCTAGTGATTGAAGCGATTTCAGATATTCACATTCAACTTTCCATAAAGAAAAATTGAAAATGCAGTGGTACTTGATTGTAGCACAACTGGTTTTCGAGCTATGTCTGCTCACTCTCGAAGTATATTCCTTCTGTACATGCGTCTATTATTTAGAAAAGGCTAGCAAATTCATATCTTCAAAAAGACTTGCTATAGACATCAGTAACGGTGAAACTATGTGTTGCGATGTATGTAAGCGAAAGGATGGAAATGAAAAGCGCATCTTCAACAGATATAAGCATGCTTTTTGTCAACGCTGTTTCATACGTAATTGCATTCAACTTTGCAAATGTAACCACTGTGATATTGCTCATTTCGAGTGTCACTTATGCCGCAATAGTTAGTACCTATGCAAATGTGGTAAAGATAGGTTTTAGCAAAGACTAACACGGAAAATGACGAAACGTAAAAGTCAAAAGTCTTCAAAGTTTTCTTCAGCCATTCAAGCTCTCCGACGAATGAAAGCAAATCAGCGATACAATGCTATACGACATGCTAATGATAAATTCATTTGTGAAATTATTTCTCATGTCAGAAAGTTGAGGACGAAGAAATTAGCGCCAAAACAACGAAAGTTACTTAAGCGATATGCTACGAAATTGCGTTTCATCTCCAATCCTAAAGTCACCCTTCAAAGAAAGAGGAAAACTCTAACACAAAAGGGCGGTTTCCTTTCAGCAATACTTCCGATGATAGCTCCTGCCGTGGGCAACCTATTGGGTAATATCTTTGGCTCTAAGCGTTAATTATGCAAATGTTGAATCTCAAAGTAATAAAATGGATTTCAGACTTCAATGTGATAAAGTTCTGACTGTATCAGGTCCATCTGATGCAGGTAAAACTGTTTTCACGCTGAATTTATTGGATAAAAGAAGGGAGTTGTTAAAGGAACCTATCAATCGAGTGATTTGGTGTTATGGTATTTATCAACCGTCGCTGTTTCAGGTATTGCTAAGTCGCAACTTTATTCGACATGAAGGAATTATTCCAGTGGATAAACTTCAGTCTAATGATGTTGTTGTATTGGATGATTTATTAAAAGAAAGTAAGAATTTAAAAGATGTTACAGATATGTTCACTCGCGCAGCACACCATAAAAGGCGCTTTATCATCTATATCACACAAAATTTGTTTCCTGATGGAAAGGAAGCTCGTACACGAAACCTGAATACACACTATTATGCTATTTTCAAGAATCCGCGAGATAAAAGTCAATTTGAAATTTTAGCGCGACAAGTTGCACCCAGAGGATCAAAAGCCTTAATTGAAAATTTTCAAGCAGCTACTGAAAAACCACACGGTTACTTATTCATTGACTTTACGCAAGAGTGTCCGGAAGAATTTAGATTTCGAAGTGATATTTTGAAAACTCCCATGATTATCTACAAACTATGAGTTCTTATTCTCGCATGATTGTTATTCCTCAGGATGAATATGTACAATTGACTGCCATGCAGCAAGTAAAGCAACCTCTTGCAAATCAAATGTATAGGAAAGAAATAGATTATCAGCAAAATTTTCACATCAAAGATCCACATCGTGCTGTATTATTACAATCGGAAACTGTTGAGCAATTGAAAAACTTGAAGAATAAGATGCGTGACTCTGTATCGACTGCTACACCTTTAGCATCTCGCGCACATGCCATATCTCTTTTCAACAGTATTTAACCCCATCTCAATGTAAATGATAGAGGAGAAATCATTACAGATGAAAATAAAGTGATTGATGCTTCACGTTATGAAGACTTGATTCAGTATGCGACACGTAGAAAGCGCCGTCAGGGCTATGTTCCACCTGGTTGGACATACTTTCTTAAACTATTGAAAAAGCATAATGTGCCAAAATTTGCTTTGAAAAATGAGACATTGAAAGAACTTGATTCAACAGTGGCTACTACTCCAATGCTTCAGACGATGAAAATGCCAACAAATTGGTTTAAGACGTCACCTGCTACATCCCCTCCCACACTCACTAAGCAAACAAGAGGAAGAACTCGACGTAGATCTACATCGCCACTAAAACTAGTAAAAGGAAAACGTAAAACAGCTCCTCCCAGGAAATACATGTTCTCAGACTATTAATATGAAGCAGATGTGTTGCTTGCCATGTAATGAGCCGCCAGAGGTGAATGTCGTTGTCACTTGCACTTGCTGCGCAGCTCTCATAATGAAACCCCTATGCAATGTGAACACGATCGCAAAACCGCTAAAGCTAAATGCTGCAGTTGTTGTAAATGTAGAAAGGCAAGAAAACAAAAAGATGAGAAGGAGGAAAAAGAGTCAGCCGTCATCGACTGAACGTTTGAAGTCAATTTATTATGATGTAAAACATCCGGCAGGATTTGCATCTATCAAGAAATTATCAAAAGCGAGTGGTCTTCCACAATCACAAGTGAAACGATGGTTAAAGGGTCAGGCTACCTATACACTCCACAAACAAGCGAAAAAGAAGTACCGCACCCGCCATTATATTGTTCATGACATCGATGAACAGTGGCAAGCAGATTTGTGCGATGTCGCCTCCATTTCAAAACATAACTCGGGCAATAATTTTATTTTAACCGTCATTGATATTTTCTCGCGTTATGCGTGGGCTCACCTTTAAAAACTAAAGAAGGGAAAGGAGTAGCAAAAGCATTCCAAACAATTTCTCGAGAAGGTCGCATTCCAAAAAGAATTCAGAGTGATCAAGGAAAAGAGTTTGAAAATCAGCATGTGACAAGATTATTTGAGAGGCATGACATTGAGTTGTTTAGTGTAAAGAGTGCTTATAAAGCTGCACTCGTTGAACGTTTTAATCGCACATTAAAAAATCGCTTGTGGCGACATTTTACTGCCAACTTGACACAAAGTTGGACAAAGGTTCTACAAGATACACTCCATGCCTACAATCACTCTATCCATCGTTCTATTGGACTCAGACCAGTAGATGTAAATGCTGACAATGTAGATAAAGTGCGCGAATCATTCCAACGTAAACGCACTCATGTGAAAAGTGATGTGAAAATTGGTGATAAAGTTCGTATCTCAAAAGTGAAAAGTGTTTTTGCTAAAGGGTACCTTCCGAATTGGACAGAGGAGGTATTTACAGTATCAAGGATTAATCAAAGAGACTCTCCCACCACCTACAAGTTGAAAGATTACGATAATGAAGAAATTGAGGGTAGCTTTTACCGCGATGAGATTGAGGTAGTCACTGAAAGTGAAACATATTTGGTAGAGAAAATCATTCGATGTAAAAAACGGCAAGGTGAAGTGAAATTGCTTTACGTGTAAATGGTGTGAGTCATCCTGGTCCACCCTACAAACCAGATTTTGCTTCGGATCAATTTATGCGCAGTTATGTTGATTTTATGGATGTCTTCGGCTTTTACAATACGGATGACACCAACGGACTGACTATGAAAGAGTTTAAGAGTGGATATACTATTTATGCATTTGATTTGACTGCTGACAGCGATATTAGTGCACCCTATCGTCAAGCAAACGTGCCTCATAATATTCGTTTGGATTTGACGTTCAAAAGAACACTACCTGAGACGATCAATGTATTAATTTATGCAGTCTTCGATTCAAATATTGAAATTACAACGTATCGTGACGTGATTCTTCAGTATAATCGTTAATGAGTTGGTTGACTGCTGACGATATTAAGACTTAAGTACAGCATAAGGCAGACGAAGCGACGTTGAAAGCTTTCGATAATGTCTATTCACTCGATACCTTACCACCTGCAGTAAATCACTATCCCATCTTTATTGTACTAAACACTCATTCGCAGAATTTAGGCGGTGAGCATTGGAAAGCGATCTTTATTGGAGAAGACCGACGTGGTGAACTATTTGACTCTCTTGCTCAACCTCCAAATATACCAACACAGCAGTGGTTGAGAAAACATACGCGTCAATATCAGCGAAATGAACGCATACTACAACATCCACTTTCATCGACGTGTGGTGCTTTTGTACTGTACTTCATCTTAAAACGTTTACATGTATCTCGATTTGTATCTGTTATTCAAAACTTTTCATGTAATCCATCCTCTAATGAAAAAATGATTTGTAAGTTCTATCATGATTTGAAATAAAAACATCATGTTGGAAAAATTGTTTTTTATTTTACAATCCGCTGGGTACGTACATACTCAATGAGATAGTCTAGGATCACATTTGCTTGTACATGAGATTTTAGTCCAGTAATGATCACTTTACTATTATGAAAGATTGCCACATGCACAGGTAACCAACAACTAATGAGAGCTGCAGGAAAAAGTTCGGGTTCATAACACAAATTGTAACTGCTGGTACGAATCTTCAAAAATGATACACTTTCACTCAATTGAGTAGAGATCACCATATTGTCCACAGTCAGATTCGACATCACACACCTCTCCCTCTTCCATATCCGACGTAGTAGTCTTTGTAGCTCTAAGCGCATTGACTGCGCTGATGAATGAGAAAGGGCGCCGAGAATCTGTACAGTCCCATTTGGGAAGAGTTGAAGATTCCGTGAATTGTTCATCTTCACCACTAACATTTGAGGTCGGCCCGGGTAATACTTGCTGTTTGGAAGGTGTTGGTGTAATGTTGTGAGATCGATTTTGGTGTAGAGTCTGAAGCGACGGAGAATGTTGACGATGGTGTAGCGATGGCGCTTCATGATGAAAGAATGAGTAAATTGAGCGATGTACCTTCCTTTTATACTTTTCCCAACTACCTTGATGAAATGTGAAGTTAGTATGAAGTTGGAATGATAGAGTTGAATTCGCCGTTTGTTGACGCGCAACCAGATGCGATTTCCAATACGTGAATGTCTTTTCATATAGAAGTATTTCAAATCCTTCATGATATGATGTAGAGATTGAAAATGACGATAAGATAAAGCAAACTCTCTTCTCACATTTCCAGTTGAATCTTTGAAATAGACGTGTTGATCATGATCCGTTTCAATACGTTGTAGGGAATCTAATTTCCAACTCATGATGCGTGGTAGTCATATCTGATTAAGATTTGCATAGTAGGGCGATGAACTCACGACGAATAAATGTCATGATGGAGCGATGTATGTATCTTCTATACTTCTCCCAATTGTATTTGCGAAATGAGAAACAGTTTGCGGAATGAGAATGGCAGATTTGAATTTCATTTCTGTAATGTTGAAGCCAAACTTGATCACCCAAGGAGATGAATCTTAATGTTTCAAAATATTCCAAATCCCTCATGATATCATTGAGGTTGACAAATTGTCGCCATGTTAATGTAATACCTCTTGATGTATGACCATGAGAATTTTTGAAATGTACGTTTCCATCACGATCAACTCTGATATATTGTAGAGAGTCCAAAATCCAAGTCTTCATGATGTTATGCAAAGCCGCAGATCAGCAATATAAAAATGTCGTTTTATCATATTTTGCTTAGCAATGCGGCTACAAAGAGATTTGCTAGAAATCGAGCCGCACTCTTTTCTACTCCCATTGATCATGCACAACAGCTAAATGGAAATTGGGAAGTGGGTGTCACTCAACTTGTTTATAGCAACTGTGTCTATACTTTTGATCATGAGGTGATGACTATTAATATGAGACGTACAGCTGCTTACCAATGTGAAAAGGGCTGCCGAGTATACATTCCACAGTGGCCAAAGAAAGATCTCTTATCATGTAAAAAGTTTATATATGATTTCTTGAATAAAGCGAGTAAACATATTGTCCAATTTACTCCGCACAATGATGATTATAATTATGCACATCATGTAGTTGAGAAAGATTGGATTGTTGGTTTAAGTCCAAGTTTAAGAAATGATTTAGGATACCTCGCTAGCGCCTTAACAAGCTATGATAATTTTAACGTTAATTACCACATAAGTGGTCATAAACAGTTAATATATCGAGAGGAAGCTTATTATGTAGATCTTATTCCAAGAAATGAGAAGACGTTGGTGAAGAAGATTGTGATTAAGCCAAGAAAGACAAACATGACTCCTGAAACATTATTGAAGAAATTTAATTATCTCCTTCGAGTTGATGGTAAACAAGTGGCAACATTGACTTATATCAAATCATCTAATCATATTGCAATAAGTAAATTAAATGATGATGATCTATTATTAGTTTGTTCAAAAGATTTTCATCAGTTCTTACGACATCGTTCTGCAGCTGTTCATGGAAAATCTGATATGCAACATTTACCATGTGAAAGGTCAAATCAATTTGATACAGAATGGACCGTATCTTTATACAGAAAGTGTGTAGAGCCTTTAGGTGGTATCCTACATGAAACAAGAGTGTTGATGCCTCGCATTATTACTTCGGTTAAATTGGTTGTAGATTATTTAAATGAAGTGATTAATGAGCAACATATTTCATTTTCTGAAAAAGAAGGTACTTTGTCTCTCACTATAAGTGGAAAAGGTATTGAACTAACTATGGATAAAACTCTAATGGACATTTTGGGTTTTGATCAAAATATCTTTAAAAGTGGTACTGTAACCAAAGCTAGCGCAGACATGCTGCTATCGCGTCGTATTAACTATTTTCAGATATATTCCAATATTGGTGAAGATGTACGTGTGGGAGATGTTGAAGCTCCATTGCTAGCAATGATACCATACCAGCCAAAAAGCTGCAGTATTTTATCTGAGCATACTTTCAAGAAAGTGCATTAAACAAAGCTGAAATCAAACTACATCCCACAAATTGATATTGCAATTTATGACGATGCTGGTGCGTTGATTCCTTTTCATAAAGATGCTGTGACAAGTATCACACTCCATTTCCGAATGAAGAGTTAATGCAAAAGTATGCTAATATATTTTTCCAATGTGAATAATATGGAAAGTGAAAATAAGGACTCGTTTCTAATCTACTTGCCCAGTAATGCTTCTATGAATAAATTTCCCAAAAATAAACCATCAGACTATCGAGTAGAAATAAATCGCCCACTACATTTAGAAGGTGAATGGGAGGTTGGCGTTTCTAGTATTTGCTATGATAGCAATATTCAGAATGTGAATGATTTGGAAGAAATGATATTGACTCGTCGCACCCATGATGGAATAACGATGAATAATGCATTCCAGTTCCCACACAATTTGACATAAGATGGAAAGTGGAACTATGAACAGATTCAGATAAAATCAGATTATTATGAACCATTTGGGAATGAGAAAATTATTAAGGCATTCAACAGTGGTAATACTTCCATCATGAAGAATAAAAATCAGAAAGCTTATGAGTTTACTATCTATCATTGGAGTGGGAGACAGTTCCTCCGCTTTCATTCTTTTACTAAAGGTCTTACGCTGAGGTTGGATAATGAATTCTATCCACATCTTGGTTTTGGCCATGACTACATCTAACGTCAACTGCTACTGCAAATGTTAAAAAAGTTTATTCAAATCGAATCAACAAATTTCATTATAGATTTAAAATATTTGATGAAGATGTTGTAGAATGCGAAGAACGCATCATTTTGAAAAAGCGTGGTGTTCAACCGTTATCACTTATTGAGTTAGTAAAACGATGGAATGAGACTGTGGGTAAGAAGTATGGAGAGAAAATTATGGCGGACAAAAATAAGTTGGTTATTCAGAAGTATAATGACAAACTTACAGTTTATTTCTCTCCAACCTTGCGTCATTTTGTAAGACATTATACACCTATTATTGGAAGCGGTGTGGTGTATGCTTCTCATGAATATCACACTAAAGCTGATTCAGTTAATGATGAATGTTGGGTGGACATCTATGGCGATCGCATCAAGAAAATTTACCAGTCTTATGAAGAATCTAAAGTTGCTATCAATATAATGCCGCGTCTATATCATACAGTTGAAAGCTTCATTCATGTAGTAAATTCTTATATACAACAGAAGTTGAAGCATGTGATGAAAAGTAAATATGATGTAAAGACACACCACATTTCGTTTTCAATTGAAAATCAACGCGTTGTTCTGAAACTGGGTGATGACATTCAATGTCAATTGAGTAAATATTTGAAAAAACTCTTTGGTTTTTCAATGCTACAAACTGTGTTTGCTGCTGCGCATACGATTGGTATAGAAACACCAATGACACTTGATAAACATGAACAGCACCTTTAAATTCAAAGTGATTTGATTCTACCTATTTCTGTTGGTGAGAAAAAAGAATACATTTTACGTGATTTCATTCATGATAAAGACGCTTCATATGGAATAGTCGAGAAGATGTTTGAATCTATTTTCTATCATCCCGTCGTCAAACAAACTATACCCTCTATTACTATCAAAATTACCAATGGTTTACAAGAGTGCATCCATGTGAAAGATACTAAATCCCTCGTAACTTTAGTGTTTCGGAACACAAAGTGAAGTCATTGTGATATGTTTATTGAAATAAAAATATGTATATGAAAAAGTCTTTTCACAGATAAAGGGGGAATGGGCTGACTGTAGGCATATATTCACAAGGAAGGAACGATCTCATGCGATACATAAAACAGCAATGTTTATTTACAGAAATCAACATAAAAATACTAAGTTAAGGATGATTATGCTAAGACGTCTCCTGAATGTGGTAGTGTGAGTTTAATTCTTTTGGTTGGTGGTATGTTTGTGTCAGGATGTCCATGTGGAAGAGATATGTTGTGTTCTAACCAGCACCTCTTATCCTCCCATGCTGAAAGCGCCCGTTTCCTAAAAGTATGAGTTTTGATCTCATGCGACTTAGATTTTAAGATTGTCATATTGACAAACGTTATATTTTTATTTCTATAGGCTTTCCTGAAATTTTTATGTTTCATGTTAGAGACCAATGATCTTGATATGCCTTTATCACGCTTAATACTATCGTCGCTATCCTTTAATTTCATACTGTACATTTTTGGACGGAAGAGAATCATTTCATCTATTTCCTTCCCTGCTGTCTCATCCTTAAAGCAGCCAAGTTTTGCCTTATTTTTGATGGAGTAGAGTGGGTGATCAGTAGGATAATTTGATGTATCAAAATATCTTTCTAAAGATTTTCCTACTTCATTGAAATTTAAATCTTTTTGAGTGGTAATACCTAAGAAGAAACTATCTGTATCGCCACCCAACAAACGAACCTCTTTTACGAGAGGACATGGTTTTAGTATTTTATAAAAGAGTTGGTACATTTCAAGCTTAGAGTAATCTAGTACAGCTTGGCCAATATAGATGGGCTTGCACAACTCAACTTCAGATTTTATCATTTTAACACCTACAAGGTCCTCATCGATAATGTCTCTATCGATGAATAGAGGTGATGAGACCAATTTCTTAAATTTTGTAACATCATTGACTAGTTTATAGTTTACGCGCTTTCTAACATCCTCCATCGTCTTACCAAATAGACTGTTGTTCTTATATTTATAAAAATCTTTTTCAAAATTATTTTGGGCTAGTGCACGTTTCTGGCTGTTGCTATCAATATATGGTTTGAGGAAGACTTTCTGTCTAAATTTAATAATGCGGTGAACTCTTTTTAAAATCATACCCATTTCTAAATAAAATTTTAAGATGCTAAAGTGGACTAGATAGTTTTCCTTATCATACTAGGTGAGTAAAAGTTTGCGGCAAGGCTTATAGTCGGGTTGACCGCATGATTCTAAATCTTTATGAAATTTGTTTTCATTAAGTCGGAAAACATATCTTTGGTCACTTCACCTGATTCGGGGTGCGAGTGGAAAATCTACGGTTTTATGTTTAATATTATTTGGATAGATTAGATCTATCTCAAAATAATATCCCCAATCACCTTCATCTGGAATTGCTAGTATGTTAGAAAGGTTGGAGAGATGCTGAATTTCACTATCATCTAACCAGCTAAACTCAGAGTGAGGGAGTGGTTTGGATAGTGAACTACCATATAAATTATTTTGGTCATAATACTTAAGATGAGTCTGATCATCGCCTACTAATTTTGATTTTAACCTATGTTTATTTACAAATGTGAGACCACCGCGAATTCCTCGCTCAAATAAATTATACATCTCTGGATCTTGTAAGAGATGAATGGTCTCACCAGTCATTTTAAAAGCAGACTTAAATGACATGGCTGGCAGACTGACAAAGTGGACGGGATCTAACTTATCTTCTTCTAATGCCACTCGTCGAGACTCCTGAAATACATCAGCCAGCAAAAATACATCTAACTTAAGGTAGGCAATCATATATTCGCCAAATGTATGGCAGTCAAATTTTATCCATGCATCTTGTGCATGATCATAATCTTCGGTCTTACATTCTGCACCGCTCAAATCATTTTTAAATTTATCTATGGGCGGAAGAGAAGTCTCGCCGAGTTTATTAATCGCATCAAAATATGCATATGGAAAGACTCCTTTCCGTGTGATGACTTCATCGGTTAGATTTGGATATTGTTTTTTAAGATTTTGTGTTAGTGGAAGAGACTTTAGATTTTGTACGAGAGAGGCCAGTGATGCAGTCATAAATTGGTAGGAATCTAAAAATTTTATATCAAAATAGACCGTCTTATTTTCTTTAGTTTTATCGACAGGCACTTTTGCTGTCATGGCCATAAACTTCTCTCTCGTTTGTGCTATTACATCAAGCTTCCACTCTTTCATTTGACCTAAACCTCCTTTTATTATCATATGGCACCAGCATCTTGTGCATGATCATAATCTTCGGTCTTACATTCTGCACCGCTCAAATCATTTTTAAATTTATCTATGGGCGGAAGAGAA
>CAJQUW010000132.1:0-16222 GCA_907163375.1 Prostheceraeus crozeri | reverse complement strand
CGGGAATTAATGGCATAGTACCCTTTACTAATTTCCTTTATAATGTAAAAAAAATGCAGCGGTGAAATATGAAATTTGCCGAATTTTGTGCATTGAAGCTTTCAGTGATATTGAAAGATCTGTTCAGAAATTGCTTTTTTCAAAATCACGCTTTCTACAGTAAGTTTGAAAAGTGATAAAATTGAAGAACATGGAAGTTGTTCAGCGCAAGATTAATATATAGGAATAGCTGCCCGGTGAAAAAAATTGTCGGGAAGCCGACTCGGCTTAATGACGGCAAAGGTCCTAATTCCTCGACTATCTGCCGACGAATCGGTGAGCCGACAATTCGCCGACACACTACCGACAATTCCCCGACAGCCAGCAACGACACTTCCCGACAGCCGCCGACATCTATTTATATGTTCACATTCTTTTTGATGAAATTACAGTTATAGCCTACTTGACGTTGTTAGCAAAATATTGAAGAAATTTGCTGTTCATAGTGTATGAATATTGTTTATCTCAAAAGTCACCTGGCTACGAAATGCTCCAAGGATTAACAGCAGAAAAACTCATGCTGCTAAAGCTAAAACATTCGGAGGCAGTGACAAGAATAGCTCGATCTACAATATTTATACAGTACTGTGGAATAGTTTGGAATAATTGATAGATAACATGGCTGCTTTGAGTGCAGTTATTCTTTCGATTGAAATCTACCTCAAATCCAAGCAGCAATCGAATGCATGATTGCGATCATCCTATTGGTCATAGTGATATCCAATGTAGGGCTGATGAAATATTGCCACAACACCAATCAAGCTGTAAATAGCCTCAAATAGATGATGATGATTCACATCGAAGCATGGGTAAGGCGAAAGGCAATTATCATAGATTACAAGATCCGGATAGTAGAATTTTGTGAAAACTGGAATGTTTTTATGTTATCCTTTGTTAAAGTGTTTTTGTTATGGTTGTTTTAGTCATCAGTTAAATAAAACAAACAAAAAAAGAATCGAGATAGATAAAAAAATGAAAACCAAAAACACTCAATTGACTAACAAACTCCTAACACAAATGTGATCTTCGCAAAGTGAGGTTGCAGTCTTGTTTAAGATATCACAATCAGTTCGTATCTAAAAAACATGGAAATGTGTTTCAACACAATGTCATTGTCCCCCAGAAGCGCCTCTGGACGTCCTCGAGTGACTTCAGAGAGGACCGATCGACCAGTTGTTCATATTAGTACAAGACTGTCCAAACATACACGTCTGCTGAAATTAAGAATCGTTTCCTGCCTGGCATTTGTTGGATTACGTGGATCCAACACCATACCACTCGTCTGTCTTCACCGAAATGGGTACAGCACAACGCAAACCCTGCGAAGGCCGCTGATAACACCATCGATGCGTCAGAAAAAGGTTGAACTTCTTCTGCCGAAAATACATCCACTGTACCTCACAGCAGGTGGGCCAAGGTCATGTTCGCGACTGAAGCATGTTTCGACCAGTTTTTCTAACCCACAAAGGTCGTCGCGGCCATCTGACTCATATCCTTGTAATCCCAAGTAGGCCTACACGTTTTTCCCACGGTGAACATTTCGCCAGGTTGTTAGTGGATCTGGGACCCTCTCAGCACTGGCGTTGCCAGGTCTCTATTTTTCATAAAGGATGTATGATGAACGCAAAACGCATCAACAAGTTCTGGATAACACTCATTAATTTCAGGACGATTCGTTTGCCAACAGTGTTTCAGCAGGACTCGGCCCCGTGCCATGCAGTGAAGACAACAAAGAAATAGTTTCTTGACAACCATGTGCAGGTGTTGGATTGGCTGGGAAACAGTCCCGACTTAAATCCAATAAAGAATTTAAGGATGCTACTCAAAAAGAGGGTCTGCACAAGAAATTCATCAAACTTGGAAGAACTTAAGTCAAACATTCGCCAAGTTTGGTGCACTGAAGTAATTGAAGATCTGTGTAGATCACTGATAGAATCAATGCCACGGAGACTTTTGGAAGTGATAAAAAACAAAGGATATCCCATTAAATACTGATGTGATGCATGTAATTCCATGTAATACATGCTGAACTATCAATAGGATAACGAAATATGAAATATGATGTTATATGGCCGACTTTTGTCTATAAAACTAAATACTATCTTCGAATTGATGAACTTTAACAATTATTCCAAACTCTTCCACAGTACTGTACATTATAAAAATGCTGCTGATCGGTGTCATCCTGCTACGAAATGTTCCAAGGATTAACAGCAGAAAAACTCAATGCTGCTAAAACCAAAACATTCGGAGACAGTAACAAATAATCGCACCAGAAATTATTTTAGCGACTCACCTCAAAAGTAAATGTCGGCCTAGTACATCACTAGACGAAATGACTTACTTAATCTTATTAAGGAAATCTTACATGTTCTGACCAGAAAGTACCAGTCGTGCTAAGTCATATTAGCAAATCTGATAAGATCTTATTTGTGATTTTTAGAAATCTTTCGAGTAGAAAAAAGTCTTATATTTTGCGTTTTGTCTACATATAGTCAGTGCACTGATGTTCCATCAAGATCATTTAACAACTAAAACCATTGATAACGTCTGATCTTCGCACTGAAATCGGACTTCAAGTTTGAAATTTCAGTTCACTTTTTTTAATTTCAATTATCAACTGGTAAGATCTGAAAAGATCTTATTTTGCAAAATATAAGACTTAGTAAGTCTGTTACTTTCTGGTCAGGAAATGTAAGATCTTAAATAAAATAAGTTCTGATCAGACTTAATAAGACTTAGCAAGTCATTTCGTCTAGTGATGCTTCTCTGCCGTCGGTTGTGCTGGCTTGGTAGCGTCCGGTCTCCATTGATGATATCTTTTTGAGAGACAACGACTTTGGTCTAAAATGCGCAGTAAGATGCTTGATGCAAAAAATATTAAATATTATTGACGCATAAAAAGAAGTTATAGAATTTAACATAATTAAAATAAATAGGAACATACATGTACATTTAACATGAAAAATAAGAAAACGACATGAGCTTTTATTCACTTCATGTAATTATGCTGCTTAAAATCAATAGCATTACATTAATTACCCGACCTGCTATTATTTCCAGGCAAAAAATAATAAAACGACAAGAATCACTATATGTATTACATGAGCACTAGAGTGCACTAAGTTCCGATGAAAAATGTGTCATGAAAAAAATGACGAGATTAGGATGATTACGAAGGAGATAAAGTGTTCAGTCTGGGAATTTTCAAAAGCAAATCTGTAGATGACGATCAGTATAAAAAGGAAGTACACATGACTAATATATATCCATATGAGAACATGATTATGAGTGTGGACCAATAGCGCATTTTTGGAAATCTTTAAAGACAATTACAAACAGCTAACAATCATGAAAAATAACTATAGCAAATACCTGTCCACTTGCAAACATGATTAAGAGGGTGGTTCAAGTCAAGTCAAGTCTAATTTGGAAATCTTTTAATTTTAAACAGCCAACAATCACGTAGAGATATGATGCCTCTTTGGTTGGACATTCTAAATGAAAGTGAAAGTAGGATTGCTAATATGATGCTAATTTATTAGATCATGAACCAATTAATTTCAACTATACTGAGCGTAGCCATTTTCAGGGTATAAAAAAATGAAAATGCATTGATGAAATTTTAAGCATTCATAAATATACCTTTACGCATATTCTTCATTCGCATGTATATAAATGCCTAAAATTCCATCAAGGCATGCTCTGTTCAATTATCATTTTATACCCTGAAGATGACTGCGTTCTGTAGTTGAAATTACTCGAAATTGGTACGGATGAATAAATCACATCATTAAGTTACACATGCATAAATTACATCAGATAATAATTCAAAAGTATGGGAATGCCAAATTAGCAGCAATTTGGCATTCCCTTACTTTTGAATTATTATCTGATGTATATGTAACAATTAATGATGTGATTTATTCAGCCGTACCAATTTCGAGTAATTTCAAGAGTGATGGTCTCACCTTCTTTTACGTAGCCTTCGTTCTATCCTTATCCACACGTATACTTGAGAGAATCGGCAGAAATTGAGTCACACAGGTATTCGATTCACACATCTTCTATCATATTTCGTTTAATTCGAAGAAGTTTCACGAAATCATAGTTTGCCAATGTAAAGAATCAGCATGAAAAGTCGTTGGCACATCCAGTGAAAGCTTTACAATTCACAGCCCTTCTGTTCGACTGAGGAGCGCATATCGAAACGAGCGCAGCAGTATGGCCAGACAGTGAGGTCACGCATTGTTAAAAGAAACGCAAAGTAAAGTACGCGCCATGGACGGCGAGGGCACGCGCACTCTATGCGTGAGTCACTCTATAAAGCAATGATCCTACGTGTAAGGCAAGATTGATGTTGCTATGACGTCACTCGATCGTATACAGAAGTCCTCGACTGAAGGCATGCAAGGAAGAAACAAGCGCTCATATTAATGTAGAGCTGCAATTATTAATAAAGTATGGGGAATATGGGTGCTGTTATTGTGCTTGTCTGTGAAATCAAACTGCGTGTTCATCGACTTCAATATGTGATGTGAAAATATTACACTACAAGTGCAAGTTACACTGTTCAAGTTCAATTCCATTGTTCACGTGTTTGTCTTGGAGATTCGGTTCCGTTTTGACACCAGCTGCTGGCTAGTAATAAAAAGTTGTGATTTTTCAATCATTTGACGTAAACATTGTCATCATGTAGCCAAACAGATGAGTTCAGAACTCCGCTTTGCACTGTTTAATGCTAACAATAATATACTTTAAGTATGCAGAAATATTTTTGTTATATAGACAAATTAATTTATAAAAATTTGTAAAATGTTTCAGATTTGAACATTTAAATGATTATGATAATATTTGTCAAATAATGATCAAATATGTATCAAAAATTATTAAAAAATATCAAATATGCAGTATTTGATTGTTTTATAAAACAATTATCTAATATTTGTAAAGTCCATCACCATCAGTCATATATTAGACAAATTATCTCGGTTTTTTCAACCCGGGTAGTCAATGCCTATCTCATAATGTTAATTGAGAGAGATTTTTGAGCGCGACAAAATATTCTGATTGCCAGTATAGTATTCCATATATTGTCGCGATCAAGCGCTGTTAAAATGAGATGAGCTAAGATGAAGAGGTGGTGGAGAGCTCATGAGGATGGCCAGCACTTTGTCTGACCAATTTCAGTCATTTTTGTCAGTTGCTACACTAGGTGACATGCCACGCGTAATTACGGAGCACCCCAAACATCCGTGGTTAAAGACCACGCGTAGGGTTTCTTCTACCCGCGTAGGGCCTACATACGCGCTGCACTAAGAGTCAGAAATCCCTTGATCTGACGCTGTTAAAACATGGGAAATGTTTATGAATACGCGCGGGCGAGCGTTTATATAAGCTTAGCTTGCGTGTCGTCTACGGCTGTCTGCGCTGCCGCTTGAACCACGGATGAACCGCTAAGCATGTTCTGTCTTCCCTGAGCATGAAATTATGAGGTCCTATCACATTGTCTAGCCTCTGATACATGCAGACACATGAGACGCAAAGTCTATATAACAGGACTGCCAACTATACTAACTTATATAACTTATATTGCAGCAATCCCGCATAGCCACGGATGTTTGGGGTCATGTGTAATTGCGCATGGTTCACGCGTGAATTACGCGTGATTGAGCGTGGCATGTCACCTAGTGTATAGACCTATTTGTTGTCATTTCGCATTGCGACTACTTTCATGCTTCTATTCTCCCCCGTCCCCCCCCATTTCTGTTGTTGACCCCCGGGAATGTGAGAAAACCAACAATTCCAGAGACAAAACTTCCTTTATTATGGCATGCATTTCAATTTATACATCGAGTGAGATATCTTTAATTGTCGTTCACACCAGATCACGTACTGAAAGGATGGTAATATCATGTGAGATAGAAGTCACGAACACAATGAATGGATCAATACCGATGAATGGCAAAGAACTTAGCATTACACAGCGATAGCAACACTCCACAACAAACTACCTACTAACTACAGAACAAACAGCAACAACTACAACATGATAAATACCACAGCAAGAATCCAACAACAACGGCATCGTCAACGATCTTCTCTTGCTCCTAGAGACTTGATCGGTCACTGAGTGATAGCACAACACCACTCAGAAGTCTTACTTGACCCCTGGGATGAAGGACTGGTCCTCTGGGTACTCAGTTACACAATGCAAGATACAGCTGTGCTGTGATCATGAACTTCGTGCGATTGCTGTGTTCAACTCTACACGACAATGAACAGCAAAGCAAGTAATGTTAATTTTCTACACCAGAGGAATTTTGGACACTCAACGCCTTTGCGATGGTACTAGACTGCACTTAGGAGCAAGAGAAAGTTGCTGACGATCCAACACTCGCGGGTGTCAACAATAGAAATGTGGGGGGTTGTGGAAGAATAGTAGTATTGATTATTTATAGGCAATCCGCAGAAAAAGAGTCACAAAAATTAGAATGGCATCAATCATAGGTTTTGGGCAGCATTAAATCATGTACAGCTGCTCTAAGTGACCTGCGAGTAAAACGCGATCAAAGCAAGAAGTCGGAATTCTGTGGTTTGCCAGTTTAATTTAATAGATTTACACATTGTCAGTGTATACACTCAATGTCAAAATAGTGCATCAAAAAACGAATATGAAGAAGAGAAGTAAGGACCACAGAAATCTGACACGATAAAGCAATAAAGCACTAACATAAACAAAGTGAAAAGTCGGGCTTCTATGGTAAAGCTTCCATTACGTCATACAGTAGTTCAATGTCAAACTCTAAGTTCTCCCCAAATATCTTACAACAACTTTCACACTCTGCATCGAAATCTCGAAAATCTCAAATAGGCTTATAACGCTCATACCAACCCACAATCCTAACAAACCCCCGATATTCGAAATATATTGTGGTAAAGGATATTGGTATTCCTCAGATATGTCTCTCACGTTTTCGTCGGGAAAAATTACAATTTCTACCGCCTGATTGTACTTCCTACCTCTTCGTAAATCAGCCAATGCAGATGTTAAAACAGCGGTAGGATCTGCACCACCTAGTATTTGGCTTTGCTTGATTGCAAAGTCGTGACGAGTGCACCTGTGCATCTTGTATTGAACACAATTATCAATGATTGTCCGGTTCATTTTGTAGGACGAGACCATTTCAACCAGTGATATTATACGGGCAGTCATATTAGCAATATTCTTAAATTCAGTTTTATTCAAGCACAAACGAGGCTTTTCGACAAAGTCATACTTGAAAATCGGCAAATCAATGGAATAGCAACCGAGCTCTTTCAAGATATTTTTCTGAATGTTATACGCAACACAGTCCTCAAAATCGCCATTGAATTGCTTCACTTGTGTGAGGCTGATGTCATATTGATCAAATGTAAAAGGAGTCTCAATGCAATTTCCGTTCTTTTTGATTTTATGATAATTAGTTAATGATAAAATCACCTCTGGATTCAGCTTATTGGGATACAAGTGTAGCCCTCTGTTTTTCATGCCTAAAATGCTTTCGCCTTCTGATTTAACAAAAAGAGAAACCTTTCTCTCTTCTACACTGTTAAACGATTCATAGTCTTTCTTCGTCATTATTATAAACAGAGATAAATCTGTATTTCAAATCGTTCTTTCGAACACTTTTGTGCAATTTCTTTCATTTTGGATACGTTGACAATATAACAAACATTAAGTGATTCATGTACGCCAAGTGTTCTCCAGAAAAAGAAAGAGTTTTGGTAATCTAGCCATATTTTGCAGAAATCTTGTCGGTGCTTATCTTTGCCTTCAAGAATGACATAATTCAGAGTGACCATTATCATCGTATGTAGTCATTGGGATTTCTTCATTAGCAGGATTGAGAGTAATAACATGGCCTTTATTTGATACTTTCTTCTTCCACTGTACTGATTTTTTCAGTTCTTCAACGTCTGTATCATCGCCGAGATCTTCCCACGCGTCTTGCTTTTCTCCAGTACTCAAATCCAACGGAGTACTAGGGTTGCAAATAGTCAATTCCGGCCATGTGAGACGCTTCAACTCATCCTTAAAGACTGTCACAATTGGCCACTCCAAATATAATACCGTTGTAAAATACAGATTTGTCAAAAGTCCACACATACCAGCAATAAAGATAATTAACCAAAATACTCTTGAAACTGCACTCCGAGCGGAGAACATGTGTGAAAGTCCTGAGGCTGAACTACCACTGATCATCTCAAAAAGTCGTTCTTTCTCTTCTTCTAGTCTTGCCAAGGGTTTGTTGGCGGAAACGTCACCTTGATCGGAGACATCTGCCATTTCTGAACGGCTGTTGCAAGCAGGAGATTTGCTTCGAACGTCGACACCATGTTTGGTGTATACAGGTGGCAGGTCAACACAATCCATTGTTGAATATGAAATATGTTTCAAGTCAGTCGCATGAAGGCTTAAATGAATATATGGGAAGTTGAAATAATTGAATATAGTTTCATGGTTGTAGGTATCTGCTTGCCGCCAGCGTTCTGTCTCATCGAATCTGTTCTGACGATTGAATCTCGATGTTTAGATTCACAAGTTAATAAACGATTAGCAATCATCTCAGTGATTTATTTCTCATCGATGACGTTTAACTTAAGCTTCGATGAGGTAATGGATATGCACTTCCGCTTTCATCGATCCTAATTGCTAAATATGAACAAGGCGCATCCTTCAAGAATATTTATAAAATCTCATCTGAAATTACTCTTCATGCACTTGGACAGATGAAATGGACGAGTTCTGTTATCATTCCCTGGTTCACCGCGTAACAAGATCCATCGTTCAATCATTGACTGCTTTGGGAGCGCATGAGGACGCCGAGTGGGAAGACTGAACAAGTTCGATGTGATGGCATGAATGATGACGTCCTACTTGTTCCGCTAAGCGGCGAATTATCTTGTCTTCTATAGTTGATGAAAAAGACAAGAGTTACAATCTCAATATATAATATCTCATGCGCATCATGATTTCAATACATAAATTGATAATGATCAATATGATATCTCAATATATAAATTAACAAAGTATACTAAAAGCTTGAAGTATCTTTATCGCATGAAAACATTGATGCATATGGATTGATGCTTTCTATACCTTGATTATTTTTCTTTCACAGATCCGCACGCGACTCATTCACTGCTTTTTGAATATGACATCAATTCATGTCATTTGAACTTTGAAAAGATAAGCACGAAAACATAATATTTGCGCAATTAAGACACTAAATCAATCATACAAGTGTATGACCTGCATGGAATGATTTTGCATGCAGAAGGTTGAAAACATACACGTCATCTTGAAAATGAATGATGGCAAGCAGAACATTTGAGAAGGTAACTAATAGCGATGAGGCTTATGTAGTGCTTGCGTGCAAATCAGACAGAAATCAGTCATCTCATGTCTACGGTTAATTCAAGGCGACAGGATTTGGAGGAATCAAGCTTCGCTCAAGCGAGTGTCGACTGTCTAGTCGGCCTTCTGAATTAGGGGTCAGCCACATTGAAAGCAAAGCAGACACGAGCGTCACGAGCAATCGCATGTCCGCAACCGCAAGCTATGAATCGCTCTGCAGTGAAGACTTTATGTTTACTGCAAAACGCCATGCTCGGAAGTGTGGCTGAGACCTTACGCTACATGGAACACAGTCGGTCCGTTAGTAACACCAACTTCACGTTCTGACTGACCACAGAGGAATGTGTGACCACTTCTATTGATGATTTTGCTGTAGAAATTATGAAGGTTGCAAGAATCCATTTGACACTCGTTTGAGAGAAGCTGGATTTATCAAAAGCTTATTGCCTAGAACTAACTGCAAGCATGAAATGACTGATGTCTGATTCGCACACAAGTATTACTTAAGCATCATCGTTATTTTGCGTCTCAGATGTTCTGTTTAGCCGTAGCTGTTTACAAAGCGTGAAACGTCGAGCGTGTTGAGCTGTCTTTTTTTAAATTTATTTTACCATGTTCAAGACAACGTGCGTGCTTTTCAACATTCGACATTCTGCATGCTGAAAAGTCTTTTATTAATAAAAGTTCACCCTATTATCTTCAGTTATCATGTGAATGGCTGATAACGAAGAGTCGTTTCATATGAGCGCATTCCTTTTCCAGTGCTTGGCCATTCCTGGAGTAATGGTGTGTTTTTGTAAAATGAATTGAGTAATCGCTTTAACCAGGAAAATAAAAACCACTAGGGTTGTCCGACGTTTCGAATATCTTTTACGAGGACGAATTACACAATGGCTAACATTGCCTTATCTTATTGCATTATATATCTTATCTCATTCTCTATTGCATTTATCCCTACTGGTATCAAAATTCCCATAAGATTTCTATTTTCATTGCATGATGTAGCCAGCATGAGACATCTTGTCTGAACATTTTTTCTATCCATGATTTCCCAACATAATTTTGACTTGTTCCAAGTTCGATATATAAGGCAAAACCGATTATTGCGAAAACCGATGTTGCTTTGTGGACATGGCTGGGAATGCTCCGGGCAACGTAGCGAGGCTAAGAAAGCCTCAAAAACTAAATATCAGATAAATCAATTCGGAAGTACGAAAGAGCAACTGTCAATTTATATATGGGGTTTTTTGAGAAACTCATGAAATTTGATGAGATATTTATGCGAAAACGTTCCAAATTCGCATGAAATTTCATGAAACATATGAGAAAAAATCTCATGACGACCCACAAACCATCTGTCCCAAGACCCTACTGATTCATAAACCATCTGACCCACGACTCATCTGACCAAGACCCATTCGAATGCATAAATGTTCGAGGGGCATATCAACAATATTATATTTTCAATTGCATGCATTAAAAGTAGATGAAATATATTTCTTCCTTTCTCTAAGGAATACAGCTTTAGGGCCGAACGCCGAGATCAAAAGTTGCTTCAACGAATGTTTTTTCTATCAGAGCGTCTAGCCAAATGTTCTCTATGTGGATTGCACCAGCGATTGACAATATAATATCAGGAAATTCGGGTTCGAAGAAGTGCGCTTAAAGATCTAACTATCTGAGACCATTGCAAGACGCGGACATGCCAAAACATTGAAATATCGACTCCGTTCAAGAATGCTGCTTCTCAAGATTCGAAAATAACTATTTAATGCGAGAGCTGCTGGCGTTTTCTTCCTACATTCGCGCACGAGCTTCTTATTAATTTTAGTGTCACCCAATATGAGCAAAAAACGATTCTTGAGCTTTACAGTGCTTCCGGTCGTTTTGCAAGTTACGGAGCGTCAAACATCGCAAAATCGCATTTTTTATATATATCAAAGTACTTCCGAGTTTGATGCACATAATAACGTACTGATCCGGCATGCATTCAAAAACTCAAAATGAGATTTGTCATGTTTATGATCATGACTGTATTTTTAAGGCAGATATCTGCCACAGTAGACAGATATGTGATATTCCTTGTATGCCTGTAGCTTGCCCAATTTGCTGTTAAAGATGATGATGAAAACGTCATTACAACCGATGGTATTGTTGCAGATAATAAGCGGGTCGCAGCCCCAGAAGCAGTTACTCATTGTGTTGCCAATCCAAGACCAAGAAAAACATGGGCAAAAATCGATCTCCGGGCTGTGGACCAAAACCCAGCAATGATCTACGATTAGCAGAAGTGGATGCGCGCTTTCCGAAAGCAATAACCACTTGATTCAGCTAAACGTGGAAAGGTGCGGAAAACGGGGAAGTGAACGTAATTGAGAGCGTTCTTCTTTAAAGCAAGTTATTGTGTCTCACATGGGGAAAACAACAATATACAATTTTCACTTAATTGAGAAGAGACGCCGAGTAGATTATTGTCATTATTCCTACTAGAGAATTTATAAAGCGCACAAAAACAAACAAGTCACTAGGCGCTGCAGAAGTCGGCCACTCTTTCTTAGGTGGAGAGGGAGGCTGTTCCACAAGTGAGGTCCAGCATATGCGAAGGCTCGATCACCAAGTCGCGGACGTGATCTTCGTACGGCACATGTTGAACCGCCAGATGACCTCATTCTACGATCTCTGGGATGTTGTATTAACGTGCAGTCGTCTGTGATATAATCCGGAGACAATCCGTGCAGAGCTTTGAAGACCAAAGTGTTGTTGAAGACATGAACTACCGTATGCAAGCCGGTATTGGAAACGTTTCCGGACTGGGAGCCAATGAAGTTGCTGGAGGACTGGCGTGATGGGGTCTCGTCGCCAAGATCCAGTGATCATGCGGGCCGCTGCATTCTACATCGCTTGGAGACGGCGCAGATGAATATCCGAGATGTTATATAAAAAGGAACTACAATAGTCAAGGCGAGATGACACGAAAGCGTGACCCAGTGTCTTGGCAGTGTCGGTCGGTAGGGAGCGGATGATTGATCTCAGTTGGCGTAAAAAGCACAAAGGTGAATAGCAGACTGCTGTAACATTCGCCGACCTTGTGAGGTAATTGTCCAGAATCACGCCGCGATTGCGCACAGATTCGACAGGCTTGATCAATGTTGATAGAATGCTGATACTTGCCGATTTGATCTTGGCAATCAACTGCGTGCTCAGACATTAAGTATCAAGACCATTGAATGCATCTGGCAGAAATTTAACAAGGAATTTGGGCAGCAACAAGCATCTGCCTCATTGGCTGAACAATCAAGAAATGATTTTTCCAGCGGACAAATCGGCTTTGAGGTCAAAGTATTAACGAATTACAATGGAATGTAAACTTCCTTTTCTTCAATAATTGATCGTTTTTCTGGTTAGTTGGCATGTTCATAGCTTCATTTGTCATTATAACTCAAAGATTTTAGGCTGTGATAAATTGTTCCTATAATTCACCATGCTATCATAAATTATATAGACAGAAAGCTATGCATTTTGAAACGTGTGATATATGATTGATGCATTAATAATTGTTTGGGTATTTTGGTTGACATATTTTGATATGTAAATTGATTTCAATCAATGCTTTACATTTAGGCATAATTGTCACCCTTGTTTCTATTTGTTCACCCTCAAGCATATGTAGATGGAAGGCGAACCAGCGCAGGAAATTTACTTCGAGCATTCTAATGCATGCTGTTATATGCTACTTATTCATTGACATACATCACTAGGTGACATGCCACGCGTGATTCACGCTTTATTACGGAACACCCCAAACATCCGTGGTTAAGGACATTCTATTCTTCTATTCGCGTACATACGCGCTGCACTGAGAGTCAGACAGGGCACTTGATCTGATGCTGTTAAAACATGGGAAATGTTTATGAATACGCGCGGGCGAGCGTTTATATAAGCTTAGTTTGCACGTCGTCTAAGGTTGTCTGCGCTGCCGCTTGAACCACGGATGAACCGCTAGGCATGTTCTGTCTTTCCTAAGCATGAAATTGAGATCATATCACATTGTTTAGCCTCTGATACATGCAGACACATGAGACGCAAAGTCTATATAACAGGACTGCCAACTATACTAACTTATATTGCAGCAATATCCCGCATAGCCACGGATGTTTGGGGTCATGTGTAATTACGCGTGATTGAGCGCGGCATGTCACCTAGTGATTGCAATAATTAAGGTTTACCTTTTATGATCTGCAGGTTTGTTGACATGTAAAAATTTATTCGTACACTTCAAGAACAGCCAATGATTTATGGTCACATCAGTGTGGAATTTGACAGGTAATTGTACTTAAATGATAGAAGATTAATTCTATAATTCTATCTAATTAGCAATTAATTAATTGATGATTAATAATCTATAGATTGCATTGCTGAAAGTAATCAAAGTAATGAAATCTGGTAAATAATTATAGACAAAATAGCTGATAATAATTGCAAGCAAAATTAATCACTTTGCGAATTTATTTAATGATTATATGACATAAATTGCTAATTAAGTAGACAATTGATCATAATCACAATTGCCTGTCAAACTCCACACTGATGTGACAGCAAATCATTTGTTCTTGAAGGGCAATAATAACTTTTATATGTAAACAAATTTGAAGTTATATACACAAAAGGCAAACTTTTATGATTGCAATGTAGCTATGTCAATGAACTATCATGCGCTAGAGAGCTCGAAGCAAATTTTCCCGCTGGTTCGCCTTTTATGTGCGTCAGGGTAAACAAATAGTTTGATTTTTGCTAAATGTCTAAATATTAAGCATTAATTGAAATCAAATTAATATTGAAATTTCAAATAAAACAACCAAACAATTATGCATCGATCATACATCATGCATTTCAATTGCACAGCTTTCGTTCCATGTAATCTATAATAGCAGGGTGAATCATTGAAGTGATTTACCATAGCCTACAATCTGAATGAATTATAATGACAAATGAAGTTATAAACATGTCAAATAACTAGAAGAACGATCAATTACTGCATAGTTTTAAGTTATACTGTATATACTCGTAAGCAGACAGTGGGAATACCAAATGAGATTTCTCGGAAGGTAATGAACAAACCGTCGGCCGCTGACCGGCCTCTGATTTGCACTTTACTTTTTACGGATGTATTCGATTTGCAAGACAGATTATTTATTTCATAATTTATGAAGTCAACATGGCAACGAATTCCAATTGCTAATCGCAATTCAATGCAGAATAAGGAATCAGAATTGCAACCCTCAAGGATGTAGGCCAGCATTACACTTCAATCTATAGGAAAAGTTAGAGTGAAAAAAGGCTAACTTTCATGAAAGGAATTTATTGTAACAAGGGTCGAAATTTCCCCTAGACGGAGAACAACAATTCATTGTAACATCTCAAAAATATTCATTTCTCACAATCATCTGATAATTAAGAAAAATCATTGGATTCTATCAACAAAATGCCTCTTCAACCGATAGATCCTGTTCCATGACGAAGTTTGGGTTCGAACACTCGTGTCTGCTTGAACTTCTTGCTGGTGTGGATCGTCGAGAGCGGTCAGGAGTCCGCAATGGAGTGGAGGAAGTCAGCCTGATGTCCTCTCCCCAAGCGATCGGAGTAGATTGTCTGCTGTTGACCGTGAAATCCGGTACAGGAGTGGCCGGTCTGCTTGTTGTTACCATGTTCAATGACCGGTCAAAACTTTGCATGAGTCGTCCTTTCTGGTCGTAGGAGTCGTCGATGATGTCATCCGATCTCGGCAAAATTTTCCCGCTGAAAAAGGAGAGATTCTTCACTTGTACATTCAGATGATGACAGATCTCAAAGGATTTAAAAAGGTGTTCATTTGATCTAAGCAGTATTGTATAGTTTCTAAAAACATTTCTGAAAACATTAAAGAAATAGGCCTTGCTGCTGTTTTACTTAAAATTCTATTCCTTTTAAGATTTCGCCACTACCGGCCTTGTAAAAAGTATAAGTGCGCGACAGCAAGTTGGAAACTTGGCATAAATCTACGGACAAGTACATTTTTCAACACCTTCTAAATTTTTTTGCTATTAGGAAATATCAACAAATTTATAACCGTCACAAAATAGGCTTTCAGAAAATATATAGTTTGAAAGTGTTTTGTCGAAGTTTATAGGCAATATTTTGAAAATAGTATAGATAGATAATGTGGCGATTTTTTCATTTTCAGAATATTTCTTCGAAGGGCCTTAAATTTACCCAACAAAAGCTGAAAACACTAGTTTTGAGGTAAATAAATGCCACCAGTTAGTTAACAGCATTATTTCTGCTATTATCGCAACACATTCTGAAAATGAAAAAATCGCCACTTTTTCTATCTATACTACTTTCAAAATATTGCCTATAAACTTCGAGAAAACACTTTCAAACTATATATTTTCTGAAAGCCTATTTTGGGACGGTTTTGAATATCACAAGGAGAATGTTTCAAATTAATTTATGCGTTTGTCAAAACAAGTCAAAGAAAATTTGGGGCTTTCGGGTTTATGGGCCTCTAGGAACCACCAATTTCAAAAACAATTAATTCAACAACATTCAGATGATAGATCCGAAAATTCTCTTTCAGATGATTATAAATTTGTCGATATTTCCTAATAGCAAAAAAATTTAGAAGGTGTTGAAAAATGTACGTGTCCGTAGATTTATGCCAAGTTTCCAACTTGCTGTCGCGCACTGTAAGTGGTTGGACATATTAAAACAGGAAAATATTTAATACAAAAATAGTTAAAAGTC
>CAJQUW010000131.1:10000-15217 GCA_907163375.1 Prostheceraeus crozeri | reverse complement strand
AGCATATTGCAAATTTTGATGCTGAGGGGGGTTGTAAGGTTAGGGTTGGGGTGGTACGGGGGCGCGGTTGATGATGCAGCGCTTGTTCTAATTTGGTGGGGTTAGCTTGTGGTTTTTGGCTATGTTGGGTGGGTGTGGTGTAGTTGGGGTATTGGGTGTTTGGGTATTGTGCTCGGGGAGAGGGGTTGTAGTGGGGAGGTTGAGAGGTGGTATGGTGGGGGCCAGGAGATGGAGATAGGATGGGTGAGTGGTGGATGGGGGGATAGAGGCGAGGGGTTGGTAGGAGGGTTGGAGTGTGGGGTAGTGGAGTGAAGAAGGCAGTTTGGTGAGGGGTTAGTAGGAGTGGATAGAGACAAGGTAGGGGGCCATAGTGGGTGGTTGAAGGAGAGGGGTGGTGTGATGGGTGGAGGAAGAAGTGAATCAGGGGCGGCTGGTAGGAGGGTCGGGTTGTGATGGGGAAGAGTGAATTGTGTGAGGGAGGTGAAGAGCGCGATAGGGGAGGTGAAGGGATGAGGGATAGTAGTGGAGGATGGGTGAGGAATGATGGTTGGCGGAGGGGGAGAGCGGTAGGGAGGAGGACAACTGGTGGGGGAGGGGAGAGGAGGGAGGAGTGGAGGGAGGATGTGGTTGAGGGGTGACGGGGATTGGCAGGGAGCCTGGTGGAGGAGTAGGAGGGTGATGTGGGGGGCGGGTTTGTGCGGAGGAGGGGTGTTGGCAGGGAGAAGGTAAGGTGGGGGTGGCGGGGGGGCCGTGGGGAGGCAGGGAGGAGAGAAGGATCGTACGGGGGAGTGAGGCGAGGGGAGGGAGAAGATGGGAGGTAGGGGCGTGGAGGCAAGGGGCGGGAGGTGGATAGGTGGTTTAGGAGTGGAGTGGAGGGGTTGAGAAGTGTAGACGCTGGCGGCTAGGAGTGGGAAGATGAGTAGGTAGGAGAACGATGAGTGTGTGGGAGGAAGGTTGTGGTAGGTAGGGAGGGTGGCGTGGGGCGATGGTGGATGATGGGGGATGAAGGCGAGGAGGGGGAATGCGGGGAGAATGAATGGTCGTAGGGGGGGTGGGTGTAGGAGAATTGGGGGGAGGGGGGGGTGCTGGAGAGAGGAGGATGGAGGGATGCGGAGGTAGGAGGTAGTGAGAGGGGATAAGTAGGGAGGGTGTGGGGAGGCGAAGATGAGGTGTGTGGAGGATATGTGAACGTGTCTGGGGAGTGGGTTTGGGAGGGGGACGGAGAGGGAGGGGGGGAGATGGGTGGGAGGTTAGGAGGCAGGAATGTGGGTGTACTAGATGATAGGTTGGGAGGTGTGGGGAGGATGTGAGGGGTTTGTGGATCGGCTGGGTTAAAGATGTTGGAGGGGGGAGGGGTTGATGCGTAGGTGTGTGGGGTATATTAGATGAGTGGAGTATTCGAGGTGGTGTAGTGGTAAAGGTAGTGGAGAAGGGGGTGTGAGGTGGGTGGTTATCTGCGGTCGGAGTGAGGGTGTGTAGTGCAGGGGGGTGTTGTTATGATGCGAGAAGGGGGATTGGTGGCTATGGAGTGTGGAGGTGGGGGGTAGGGTGAGGTGGGGTGCGGTGTAGTAGGGACGATTGGGGAGTTTGTAGTGAAGTATGGGGGGGGGGTGGGGGAGGGAGGTGGGTGAGGTTGGGGGCTTGTGGTGTGAGGATATAGTGGGGAGGGTGGAGGATTTGTGGGGAGGGGGTGATGGAGAGGGCTGGGGGTGTGGCTTAAGGGGGGGTTAGGTGGTAGTAAGGATAAGAGAAGGTTAGGTTAGGGTGATGAGAGGTAGGCTGAAGAGGTTAGGGTGGGGGGGTAGGGTGGGGTTGGAAGAAAAGGGGGTGGAAAGGCAGGGGGTTGGTGCGGGGGTGGGGTGGTGGGGCGGCGTTAGAGGATGATGGGGAGGGGGGGTGGGAGAGTAGGGTGGTTAGTATGAGGAGGTGAGGAAGGAGGGGAGGGGGGATGGAAGAGTCGGGGTGGAGAGGGTTGGGTGTAAGCGAGAGAGGCCTGGGCGGGAAGGTGGGGGAGGGGGTAGAATTGGGTGGGGGTGAGGGGAAGAGGGGTGGAGAGTGTGTAGGGGGTGGGAGGGGAGTGTGTGGAGGCGAGGGGTGCAGGGGGGGGTTAGAGCAGGGTGGAAGGCGGGGGATGGGTTGGAGGGGGAGGGCGGAGAATAGAGGTGAGTAGGTTGTAGAGACTGGTGATTTGTGGGAGTGGGTGGGAGGGGGTGGAGGGGTCGGGGTGGATGCGTGGTAGGTAAGATGAGGGGTGGGGAGAGAGAAGGGTGAGAGGTGTGGGTTGTAGGGATGGACGATGTCAGAGTGTGGGGTAAGTTGATTGTCATCCGGGAACGGAGAGACGCTGGGTGGGAGACCCGCGCGTGGTTAGTTGTGGGGGTGGGTGGGGGGGAGGGATGGGAGGGGGGGAGTGAGGTGGTGGCGTGGGGGGTGCGGGGGTAAGCAGTGGAAAGGGGGGGCGGTGGGTAGCGAGTGGAATGTAGTGGGGAGGAGAGAGAGTGGGCGCGAAGTGGATGAGCGAGGAGGACGAGAATTGGAGGCAGTGTTTGGAGGGGAAGTAGGCTTGTGGTGATGGGTGAGCGGGCGATGGATTATTTTTATTATATAGGAGGGGGGGGGTGGGTGGGGCAGGAAGCGGGGGGTGGACGTGTGTGGCGTAGGGTTCCGGTGGGTGAGGGAGGGAGATTTTGGATGGAGGGAGTATTATGGGTGTGAGAGAAGGGGAGGAGGGGGGGGGGGGGGATGCGGAGGGTTCGATGGGATAGGGGGAGTAGTAGGGAGATATTAGATGGGTGGCGGGGGTAGAGGGTCTAAGGAAGTGGGGGGGCGAGGGGGGAGGTGGGAGGAGTAGGGGAGTTGGGTGGGGATGAGGTGGGCGACGACGTGGAGGGGGAGGTGGGAGGAGTTTGGAGAGTGGAGGGATGGTGAGGGGGTGAGGTTGTGAGGAGGGGTGAGGGGAGGGAAGCGTGAGGGATAGGAGGCGAAGGTGGGTCAAGGGGGTGGAGGAGAGGGTGAATGCGAGGGGGGAGTGAGAGAGGGATGGCGGGGTGCTGGAAATAGGAGGATGCAGGTGGGGTGTGAGAGTGTAGGGGCGGGACTGGTAGGGAGGTAGGCATGTGAGAGGTGGTGGGGGAGAGGCTGAGAGGGGAAGGGGTAGCGGGGAGACTGGGGTAGGCGGGGGGTATGAGAAGTGCGTCTGTGATGGGGAGTAGTTGGATGGGTGGATCTCGAGAAGGGGAGAGAAGAAGGGGGTAGAGCGTGGTTTCGGTGTTCGTGGGGAAGGGGGGGGTGATGAGGTAGTGGAAGAAGGGATAGGTGCGTGGGGGGATGGGTTGGGGGAGGTGAGTCGGAGGTGGAGAAGAGATGGTAGTGAGTGTGCGAGGGTTTGGGTGGTGGTGAATGGAGCGGAGGAGGAGAGAGAGGGGTGGGTTGGGGTGTGGATAGTGGTGAGTTATGGGGAGGAGAGGCTAGTGGGGTATGACAAGGTGGAGGTGGGGCTGGGAGCGGTGACTGTGACGGGGGTGAGGGGCCGGGCGTAGTTTGTGGGGCTCGGGAGCGGGGAGAAAGAGCGTAGATCCGGGGGGGGAGATTGGAGATTTGTTGAGGGGGTTATGGGGCGGGGGAATAAAAAACCAAAAAGATGATAGGATGATGGGCAAAGGAGGGATGGGATCTGTAGGTAGGGAGTAGTGGAGTAGAGGAGGTGAGTACGGGGATCGAGGGATGAGGCGTGCGGAGTGGGGAGAGATGGTTATGTTGGAGTCGGGACGAGATGGGTGTTGTAGGTGAGGAGGAGGTACGAGCGGTGTGATGGAGTAGATGAGAGCGGGGACTGTTATGATGGACACGCTTGATGGGTGGTTCCTTATTGTATATAATTGGTGTTTATCTTATGTATGATTGGTATTTATAATTCTATTGAGATTAGGATTGAGTGTTTGTTTGCAGTTTTTGAGTATGGATTTTTTCATGAATTATGTATGTATGTGTACGAATTAGGTTTGTATCGGTAATAATAGGGTCTTGGGATCGGATCTAAAGCTATTTAGTATATCATATGTTAAAAATTTACGATATGTATTGTCTTAGGCTTACTAAATATATAGGTTTATTAATATATAGTAAGTTATTAGTTATATAGCTGTGTTCGTATTTGGTCTCTAGCTTATTTTATGTATTTTATATGGGGGGGCGGTAGAGGGGCGGAGGGGGTCGGGGGGCAGTGGTGAGGGGGAGACGGGGGTGGGGGGAAGAGGAGAGTGTGGCGAAGTTACCGGAGGTGGAAGAGGAGGAGAAGGGGAGTGAGTAGCGGGGCTCAGGGAGCGACGTGGGGTGTGATGGTACATGAAGAGTATGATAACGTGGTAGATCCTATTTATGGAGGAGTGGATGTGGTACACGTTTAAGGATAAGGAGTGAAGCGAAAATGTAGTAGTAAGTGATAAGGAGTGGTTACTAGTTGTTGGGAGTGCGTCGTATGTGTAGTGGAATAGAGTGAACCCGGTAGTGTAGTTAATATTTAGCGGTAGCTGGGTTGTACGTCGATCGGAATTTATTTTTTTGTTGTTTTTTTTTTTATATATATACACTGTATTTTTTAAAAATTATAAACTGAAGATGGAAAATGTTATGTCTGTTATTTAATATATGTTTTTTGGTATATGTTGACTTTTAATTGGTTTTTTTAATCTTTTATCTATATCTTTTGACTTCTGCATTTTATTCTTAACTTATATCTTTTTATCTGGATCTTCTCTCTTTGGTCTTTTTTTTAATTTTTCTCTCTACTCTTTTCTTATTTTCTTTCATTCTTTATTCTCTTTATTTTTTCGTTCATATATCATTCCTTTTCTATTATTGTTACATATTCTTTATTGTCACACCTACCTGAATCACTCATATAACAAAATAACAAATATATAATCATAACCATACTCAAACTCACATTTAAAACTTAATATTATATTACAAACACACTGAACAAAACTACACTCAACCAAACACAAAAATCAACCGAAACCACAACACAATAACAAAAGACTCAAACACGAAAAATCAACAAACGAACACACAACACAAAAACACACACACAAATCACAATACCAACCACAAAACACCAAATAAAAACAAAAAAAAAAAAAACAAAAACAAAAAAAAAAAAAAAAAAAAACAAAAAAAAAAAACAAAAAAAACAAAAAAAACAAAACAAAAAAAAAA
>CAJQUW010000131.1:0-7500 GCA_907163375.1 Prostheceraeus crozeri | reverse complement strand
AGAGTGTAAAGAAGTAGAAGAAAGAAAAAAACGATATAACAATAAAGGAATAAGAAGGATTAAAAATTCGAAAGGAATGGAAGAATGGAAGAGTAAAGAAAGAAAGGAAGAGAAAATGCGAAGTAAGAAAAAGAAAAGAGTAGACGAAAAAGAAGAGAGAAGAAAAGAAAATATGGGAAAAGAAAGAAGAAGAAAGAAAAGAAAAGAAGAAGAAAGGATAAAGAAGAAAAGAGAAAGAAGAAAAGAAAAAGAAAGATGAGAAAGAAAGAAGAAACTAGAAGGAAGAAGAAAAGAAGAAAGAAAAGAAGAAGAGTAAAAAAGAAAAGAGGATGCCAAAGAAGAAGAAATAAAGAAGATAGAAAAGGAGAGAAGAAGAAAAAGAAAGAAAGAGGGAAAAGAAGATTGGGGGAAGAAGAAAAGAAGAAGAAAAGTAAAGAAAGAAGAAAGAAGAGAAGATAGGGAGAGAAAGAAAGAAGAAGAAGAAAGAAGGAGAAGAAAGAAGAAAAACCGGGAAGAAGAGGGAAAAGAAGAAGAAAGAGAGAAAAAGAAAAGAAGAAAGAAAAAGGAAAGGAAGAAGTGAAGAAAAGAAAAGAAAGTAAGAAGAGAAGAAAGTGAAGAGTTCATCAAAAGAGAAAGTAAAGGAGAGAAAGCGGAAAGAGGAAAGAAAGAAGAAGAAGGAAAGAAGAGTAAGAAAGACAGAAAGAATTGGAAGTTTGAGGGAGTACAATAGTAGAAGATAAGATTCTTCAAGAAAATAAGAATTTTGGAAAAGTTAATATAACAAGATTGGAAGAAAAGTTTAGAAAGAAAAGAAAGTCTTCTCTTCAAGAGGGGTAAGCTGTCCATAGAATGTAAGGAGAAGAAGGAATTAAGAGAAATGGGATTTAGAAAGGACAGAGGGACAAGGAAGATTAAAGGAAAGCAAAATAAAAGAAAGAAGAGTGAAGGATAGCAGAAGAAAAAGAAAGGAAAGAAAGGAAAAAGCGTGAATGAAAGAAGTAAGGACAGACGTTCAAGAAAGGAAGAAAAAACGGACGGAAGGAAAGGAGTTATTTAGAAGAGAAAAGGAGAAAGCTAGATTCTAGTAGAGGAACCGAAAGGATGAAGAAGAAAAGTTAAGAAGTGAAGAGAAAGGAAGAAAAGAAAGAATGAGATGAAAAGTAAGAAAACAAAAGAAAGAAAGGGGAAAGAAATAATCAAATACAAAGAGAGAGGAAAAGTGCAAGAAAAGAGAGGAAAAGAGTAAGGCTCAAGAAAAAAAAAGATAGTGGAGAAAAGGGAACAAAGGCGAGATAACAGAGAAGGAGAAAGGAAAATGAATAGGCAAGGAGATCTGGCAAGAAGGAGTGTAAGAAGAAGAAAGAGAAAACAAGAAAGGGATTAGAGAAAGAGATTCATGAAAGTGTAAGGATTTCTTCAGGAGAAGTATTCTCAAGAATACTCCCGAAGGAGAAAAGAAGAAATAAGGAGAGAAAGTAAGAAGGAAGTAGTTTGAAGGTTAATACTACAGGAAAGAAGGTAAAAGAAAGAAAGGTAAGTAATGGGTTGGAAGAAGTCAAAGATTAGAACAGAAGCTAGAAAAGAAAGAGTGAGTAAAAGAAAGAAGAAGCGAATGAAAGACGAAGTAAATAGATAAGACTAAGAAGAAGAGCGGAAGAAAGAAAAAGAATTAAAAGAAGAAGGCTTATTAAGATGAGAGAGAGATAGTAAAGGAAAGAATAAAGAAGAAAGAAAGGTATAAGACAGAAATAGGAAGAAATCATGAAAAGGAAAAAGAAGAGAATCAAGATAGAAAGCCAAGATAGGAAGAAGATTAGGACAAGGAAAAGAAAGCAAAGAAGATAGAAAGACATAAGAAAAGTAAGAGAGATAAGATAAGATAAGATAGAGAAAGAAGTAGAGAAGAAGGGGTGGATAACTTAAGGAAGAAGGCAAAGAAAAATAGAGACGTAAGAGAGTGAAGGAGAAGAAAGAAAAGAAAAGGTATTAGAGAAAGAAGGGGATAAGAAGAAAGGAGAGAAAGCGGAAGTGAATAAGGAGAAAAGGAGACTGATAGAGAGTAGAAAGAAAAGAATTAGTGTAAAAAGAAAAAGCATAGAAGACTTCAAGGAAAGAAAGAATCCAGGAGAAGAAAAAAGAAATAGAGAATAAGAGAAAGTAAGAAAAGAAAGGGTGAAGATAAGAAGTTCTAAGGAAGCAAAGATTCAAAAAAGAAAGGAAAAAGAAAGAAGGTCAGGTTGTCAATTGGTCTTCTAAAGTAAAGAAAGAAGATATGAAAGGAAAAAGCAAAAAGCAAGACTCTTTCAAAAAGAAGAGTAAAAAGTAAGAGAAGAAAGACGAAAGTGAAATAGGAAGAAAGAAAGTGAGAAACAGAGCTATAAGATAAAAAGTCAGAAGCAGAAGAAAGTGAAGATAGAGAGAATAAAAGAAAGAAGAAGAAGAGAAGAGGAAAAGAAGAGAAGAAAGAGAAAGAGAAAAGGAAGAAGAAAGAGAAGAAATTCGACCAGACTAGGAGGAAGATAGGAAGACGGAGTGTGGAAGGGAAAAAGATCGAGAATGAAAGAGGAAATTGAGGAAAGTTTTTAGGGAGGGGACACTAATTTGAAAATGTCATGTAGGTTACTGTTCACACGGGTATAAGAAGGGCCGAATAGGGAATGGGTTCCACAGAGCTCACGAATGACATTGATGAGGTTAGAGGTGCACTTTGTATAAGGGAGAACTAAATTTGTGGTTTTGGGGAGAAAAGAAGCTATTGTATTAAGTCCGTTGGGTTGCTTGGTTTTAAGGATGTTGCTTGATAGATAGTTGCGAGATAGTCGTCGTTTAGTTAGTCAATGTTTGCTTGACTAACTAAACGACGGAGATCGGTCAAAATCAACGTATCACTGAAACTCAACGAATCACTGACAGTGACTCTGAAGAGGAAAATGAAGCATTTCAAAAACATCGGAACACAGAAACAAAGCACAATTTCATACACAAAGAATTTGATGTTGTAGCAATTTATTTCAAAGTTTGAATACGAAGATCGATGTAATCAAAAGCAATTTAGATCAACAACTGACACAGTCACAAGAAACAACCGATACAACGAGCAACAACGGTTTCATCGTCAGCAAAAGATATTCTTTGCAAACAAGTACCAAAAAAATAAATAAAAAAACCGCCCGCGCGCCTCCGACCATCAGATGATTACAAAAATGCAGGATAAAGAGAGGTCACATTTGCCAGAAAATTTGCTTGGTAGGCAGATTTGCGTCGCAACAATGAGAAAAGGCGAGTATCCAAAGTTAGACCAAGGGATGGCCGAAAACCTATAGAAGACCTTATGGGAAAAGATGCTGAGAACCATCTACTGGCAAAGAATCGAAGAAGACTCCAATGAAACAAGCACAAGGAGAAGAACCAGTATCCATGTGGTCAACAGAACATGGCGAATAAAGAAGTTACATTTCATAACACTCACTATAACAGACCACCACCACAATGGCAATCAGCTCCTATTACCGGCCTCACATGGTATGTTTTGATGAAGAATATGGAGGGCGGGAGGAAGATGGAAAGAGATGGTAGGGATAAATTAACGGTAAGATAAATGTTTACTGATTTTGGAAAATGAATTGTGATGAGAATTAATAGTGATAATCCAGTTGTATGAACGCAAGCAGATATCTGACAAATATTTTATGTCAATATTAATGGATCAAATTGACGAAAAAAATTGATAAGTCCGATCTTATGACACAGACGTTAATGAGGCGGATATTATCATGTCTATCAGTAATACTCATCTATGTCAGGATATAAAAGATTCTAATCAAATCATCCCCTGTTATATGGATATTCTGCTTTCTTGCAAAGAAAGTTATTAACCTCGGATAAGAAATATCAAGGGGGAGTTATCGTTATTTAGCAAATTCTTGCAAAATTGGATTTAATAATTGATAATATATAATAAAACGAAAATTGGTAATCTACTAAATTATGAATGCTGATGAATTAAAAAGTTGACAGGTATGAAAGAAAATTTTTCCTTATCGCATGTTATAAAGATAGCCGTGAATCAAACATACAGAGGAAAGCATACTATTTTGAAAAAATTCGATATTTTACATTTCAAATGCAAAATATCATAATGATAGGAGGGACCTAAATGGTCGAATCGGAGACAATAAATGATAACGAAAAATTTAAATCTTGAAACTACCGAAACTCGTGTGATAGTTTTTATTTTTTTTTTATTTTTTTTTTTTTATTTTTTTTTGTTTTTTTTTCATTTATTTTTTTTTTCTTTTATTTTTTTTGATATCGCACTTTTTTATTGTTTGTTTTTTTTGCTTTTTTTTTTCTCTTTTTCTTATATTTTCCTTTTTTTTGAATTAATTATTTTGTAGTCAATGCCACCGGGAAAAAAAATAATTCGAAATTTTGTGAAGAGGACATCAATGATAATTGCCAACGGTTCGACTAGAACCAGGGCAGCGCCTACTTATGGCCACCTTGCATCATGAAAAAGTTACGGGACGATCAGTAATAGAATTACGTCTTGTTATCAAAATCCCTATTTCATTGTGTTAAGGAAGTTTGAAATACTAGAGCCTACATTATATACCGACCATATTCCTTTCAAGAATAGAAACTTGAATTAGAACTGTGAAAAATAACATGGAAAATAATCGCAAATTTAATATAAGAGTTGATCGGAGCAGGTTTTTTTCGAAATAGGGAAATGGTTCTATTAAGAAACCATATAAATGGACCAATAAAAATGAGAGGGAATTCAATAAAGATTTGTATATTTTTATATCAGACTAAGTGTCAAGATCTCTTGCTAGAAACAACAACACGGAGCCTTTCAAGTAAAGAAACGTATGATAAAATTATATCAAATAACAATACGTGCATCAAGAAATTGCAACACAACTCCGTGAAAATATGCTATTCAGATGAAACCAGAGAATTCAGACGAGCATACAAGAAAGCAATTAATGATCTAAAAGATAGTAGTAGTAAGCAAGTGACAAACACTCGACCGGCGCGCCCCCCCCTCTGGAACGGCAGAGTGTCGTGGTGTGCCGGCCAGGTTGGTTCACGTTCACGAAATGTTCGCTGACTCCCCCCCCCCCCTCTGGAACGACAGAGTGTCGTGCCCGTTAGATCGCCCACCGCCGTACGTAACGAAATTTCGTAAACGAAGCTGGCGTGGTGGTAGCGGGACAAAACTTCGTGAAGCATGGAAATGACTTGAGGACGCCACATTCTGTGCTCACTAGGGCTACTTCCTTCGAAAGCAGGTTGACACTGAAGTGGTTTTAGACCATTTTAAAACTAAAAAAATTGGTCGGGCAGAGGTCGGAATTATAATGGGATAACGGTGGTCGCCGGAAGATATATGTATTGAGTTCGGGCACCCGGCTATTGCTGTACACACGAAGCATTCCCGTCCACATAAAATTTTCTGTTATTATTTGCATACCAACTGAACTCTCTACAATTTGTACATTTTCAGGAATATGCTGCAAGCGGTAATTTGATTAGCCGTGGCTTGTACTCATTGTCGTTGCTAAATGATTGAAATGCTGCAATTAAATCAAGAATTACTATTACAAAATTTCCGCTGTTTTTCAGTCCTTTTGTACATCATGTCACAGATAAATGGCATCTCCCATTGTGGTCTCATCACAGTGGTGCGACAGACGCTTTGTTAGTAGCTGCAAAAGGGATGCGGTTCATATGAATGTTTGGTGTTAAATTCTTTCGCATAATTTGTTGTAGCCGAACCTAAAATTTTCCGCAATTCTGAATTCATTGCCAATTTAGGCAATATAACCGCTGACCGAAGTCACTTCTTGGCTAGGACACTCAATCTTATCAAGGCGAGTTTTGCATTGGCTTGAACTGTAATTGCATAATCATCTATGGGAACATCAACCTTCCACATTGTGGAAATTCAATGCCTTCAACTACAAATGATTTTTGTCGTGCTTGAGTAATCAAAATCCGAAGATATTATGCCGTACATTAACTTATTCTTTAGTGCCGCCGGCAAATGTTTTCTCGATCAATTCCTAAGCTACTAAAGTCGTGTGAAAATTGTCATCAAAATTAGATTTTCTTTCGTGTAATACAATTAAATCAGCTGTTGACAGTTCGAATTCAATTACTTTGGTCATTAAAAGTAAAAGCAGATAAATAATATAATTGATAAAAGTGGCAATTTTTGTCCTAAAAAAAATTGATGTTTTTTTGATACAACGCAAAACATCTAAATAATTGAAAACTTCGTAGATCTGTTTTGCTCTAATTCATCAAAAATTATTCAAAATTGTAGCATAGTTTGTTACACAGCTTTTCTCTGCGGCATCTGCTCAAGTACACTTGTTCGTTTCTGGAATCTTCTAATTTCTTTTGCCTCCGAGGTTGAATTCCCGTGGCGAGGTTTAGAATTTGATCATTGAATATTGATGAACCTCTTCTCAATAGTCTTGCTCACAGAAAATGGTACTTACTCTATAGTCTTGCTTTCTCTCTAACCCCTCAGTTCAACAAAGTAATACCCAAAGATAGAATTACCTTCTACAAAAATATAATGTTCTAGTGATGTAGGTGTGAATACTACTTGCTTCGTTGCATCTCAACACTGCTGAAGCATTGCCTAAATGCTAATTCATTCATGAGTGGGCTATCGAGGAAAAGCCTACATTGTTAAAACCAGAATAAAACTCTATCTGGTTATTTAAAAATTAATTTTGTTTAAACATATTCGGTTCCTCGGAGAAGATACGAATTTAGGCAGACCAACCGTTTTGTCGAGAGCAAGCATGCAGAACCTGATAATCAAGTATTATTCGACTGAGATTTTATTGCTGTATTTTAAAATCAATTGTCGACGCTGTATACACTCCTTGGCGAATGTGAATGAATGCAATGTCATAAGTGGAAAGCAGATTTTTTTCAATTCGGGTGAGATTGATTCTAATATGTGTCATGCACTATCTGCTGTCACTTACTCCCTTGATAAAATGTGTTGACAGGATCAGTAAGTTTACCTGTATGGTCAAGTGTAACAAAGTAGAACTCAGTATGGTTTGTGCTTGAGGGTAGGCTATAGTATCTAATCAAGTGAGCTTTGTCTGTTGCAAATTGTTGATAGCCGGTTCATAATGATGAATTAAGTTGTTCTCCATTTCGTTCTAAAGCTTCCCACTTATTGCATGGAACTAGTTAGTGAGACTAATAGGGAACCCCGCCTGAAAATGATTGTCTTCCAAAAGAGTGTTTTCATCAGGAGAATGAGTGTTTCTCCTATTATTTTTCCTAGGTTCATCAGCTCTTGTACCAAAACGCGCTCTACAATTTTATTTTTAATAGTTCATTGTGTGATCCTTCAGTGGTTTATACTTACAATATTTTCACACAAGAAGTGAATATTCATAACTGCATCTGGAGTTTTCATGATCTTCTCTCAAGCAGCTGCTTGAGTGGATAATATAGGCC
>CAJQUW010000130.1:0-99108 GCA_907163375.1 Prostheceraeus crozeri | reverse complement strand
CTTATAAAGCATCTGAAGAAAAGAAAGCGCTTATGATTATAAGTAAAAGTCGTGTTTTCAATTTTAATTTCATTATATTTTTCTCCGGTTGCTGAGTATAGTTATTAATATTTTTCTTGTTATATATGTATATGTATATACAGTATATATACATATATATATATATTCCGTTTTATTCATAGTTCTTAAGTAAATATGTACTAATAATCAATGGTTTGAATGCTATTTACAATTACACTTAGCTTGGAAGGTTATGTAAACATCGGCTCTAACAAACTTTCATAAATTTTCGTTCATTTTGTGTGAAACGTGCTTGCTAAATGCTTCGAACACTTGCGGTTCTGAAACTAACTTCAGCAGCATGATTTATTTATTATTCTCAAGTATACCTGAACATTGTTGTGGGATATATCCAAAATGAACAACTTCCCCAGGAAATTGTTCTTAAACTTAACACTAAAGAGAGTGCGAATTTTGTGTATACCCTTTTAAAAACATCGTCTACTGCTTAACATGAGCAAATATTCATTAACTTCATGGGAGTCAGAATTCTCTTACTAAGTTTTAATCTCTCAGGAAAACATGGAAGTTAAATTGCTTAGCTCTAAAATTCTGCGATTAAGAACTATACATGGTCTTGCATGCATTTAAGTTCGATTGAAATAGTAATTTTTATATGGAGACATGGTTTTAATTTTTAGAAGCACAGCCTCACGTGCAGTTGCACGTGTAGTTATACGTATAAATATTTCAATCTGCGCAGGTGCCTTTGTATTGACTGAAATAAGGAATTATTATTATTACACCAAGTTCTTGCCTTGCCATCTTTCAATATTATAATGATAGATAGCACACGTGTATGCTAACTTATTGTTGTAACATTATGGTTCGTATAACAAAAATACATGCGTGAATCTTAAAAAATCCTTAGGTATATTCATAATTTATTTATTTATTTATCAAGAGAATTGAAACCCCATTCACATATTTTTTATAAAGTACGATTATTTAGGGTTTCTAATAAGATAGTGTAAAAGGTGTGACTTCAAAAGAAAATAGAAGAGTTTTGCAATTCAAAGTGATTACAAAGTATGTTGCCAAACTTGACTGATAGTCAAAATAGTAATATATGTGAAGAAGGTCATGCATCAATGAATTTATTCTGATATTGCCAAATATCGATTATTAATAAATGAATCAATTAATGCTCAATGAAAATAGAAAAGTCAATATCTCTGAATACATCCTTCATCTCAGCTAATTTCTTGTTCTAAATAAGGAATTAAAATTTTGTCATCAATTAGTGAAATTGTCACTCATACTTACTAAGCTCATTAATCTGATAATGCTTGAGCTATTTATATATTCAATTATACATCCGCATTGGCTTTATCCAAATAAGATGACAAGGAGGGATATAGAGAGAACTATGAACTATGATCATTTTATAAAAAAAAAACAGGAATATAGGATTTTCATTCATCAAGTTAAAGAAAAACACAAGCAATGAAAATATAATTAGGAAATATTATTCAAGAATAATACAAGATTGAAAAATTGAAATCACGAGACAGAAATTGGTTGAACTCAGTCACAGGATGAATTATGAAACACTACTGTTCTCGTTATTGGTCGGACAAAAGTGAATATATGTTGCGTTGTTCGTGTTTTCTGGTTAGTTTGTAAAATACTGTGTAATTGATTTAGAGAATTTTGTAAAAAGAATTTGCTAGCCGTGTGTGTCTTCTTGCTTTAAAATATCAATAGAGATACTCATGTGATGTAAAACCATGTCTGGAACAACTTTTGAGAAAGCAGTCATTTTTCATTTTTCTTTATGGCACTATCATCACAACCGCAGGCGGATATGCCATATCTTAACCTAGAAACAATAATTTAAAATATACTGTACATGGAAGATTTCAATATTCATTAAAATATTATGGAGAGAGAGAGCGAGGGACAGAGGGCATCTAGATTTCTTTATCGGCGGTGCCTCTTTTTGACCGATAGGATGGTCTCTTGGACACGGATGGTTAACTTTGAGTGTTCTTTTATTTTGTGCTGACTCATTTTGTTCATCCATTTCGCAATTGCAATGCGTTTTTATAATTTTATTCACTCTGAGTTGCATGTATTCGCATGCTTCTCCTAGTGAGAAAGTGCAGCTTCCCCTAGATAGATAGATTTTGTAAATGGGAATTTTATTCGAGTCATGAGAATAAAACTTAGGATGGAGAGAGCGAGAGAAATGTGATCTACAGTATTTTTCTGAGACGTTACGTAACTGTACGTAACTTTATGCTGTTACGTAACTTCATAAAAACAGCAAAATTTGGCAAGAATTGTATCTAATAGACGTAAACGCTTTCGTTTTATATTGGTACAGTAGATCTTTTACTTACCTCACCTTAGTTATAATAAAAACGTAAGTACTGCTTGAATAATGTTTAATTTCAATGTCACAAAACGATGAAATTCATGCTGATTGCTATTTGAAGGATTATATTCTATAAAATAGGTACACCATTGGGTTCAGAGATAGAATTATTCTGGATCCGGGCCTATATTATAAGGCACACGGGTCATGGTGGGCGCTGGTGGACCTTGATTAGGATGTCATGTTTGACAGCATAGATTAGTAACATTCACTGCAATGTAAAGCTTGCATTTAGCAGTACATTAGGGGCCTAACTGTGTCTCATTATGTGAATCGCATTGACTAATTCATTTTGGCATGTCCATTGTATATATATATATTGAAAAGAAAAACAAATAGTTCTTCTAGACACGACATGTTTCAGCAACGTTGTACAGATGCCATCATCAGGTGAACAGAAGACAATCATAGAGATCAGCATTTAAATAAATAATTTAAAACACAAGTCATCTTAAAACAGTTCATGTAAGCACCGTCGCAATAATTCTGTCCACTTTGTGATCAATAGAAAAACACTTCATGAATAAAAGATGAAAACAATAAAATAAAAAGATATCTACAATAGAATTGGACGATAAGGAGGTTCAACGTAGCAAAGTGCGTCAAGGTAACAAAATTAAAAAAAACAAGCTAATGACTAGTTAATTTTCAATAGGTACAAAAAGGATTCAAGGGATTCAAAAGGATCATTCCTATCCTTGTGGACTTTAGGAAGACCGTACAACCTAGCCGGCTGAGAACCGACTGGTTTAACCACTTTGAATATTTGATCGGAAATCAGGCCTTTACTTTTCAGCTGGGTAAGTTTACGTACGAAACGGTCTTCTTTAAATGCTGATCTCTATGATTGTCTTCTGTTCACCTGATGATGGCATCTGTACAACGTTGCTGAAACATGTCGTGTCTAGAAGAACTATTTGTTTTTCTTTTCAATCAATACGGGCAATATTTCTGATATATATATGTATATATATATATATATATATGTACGATGTGTGTATTTAAAGAGATGCGCCTGAAAATGTATTCAACTGAAGAAAATATGAGAATATGGGAATAATTCATCCTAGCTATTGGCAAATGAATCGCAATTTCCAAGACTCCTGCAGTGGCTATACCCATTTTTTAATAACCAATCGTACAATTGGTAATGCACATGAATGTAACATGGTGATAAACAAACATTAAGGACAGGATTTGGTGTTGTATCGGGCAATTAGACTGTAAATATGCATTATAACTATCCTCACAGACTCTCACGTTAGTAATTGTTAAGTTGGCCAATTTAGCCAAAACATCTTGAAATTTGATGGCTTTAAGCATAGATATTTCAGGTTGCCCATGAGACATTCAGTGAGATATATGCCGGTACATGTATACGTGTACATGATAGATAACTAAATCGGCTTGATTCGCTTACTTACTTGAGTAAATATCATATCACATCCCATTATATGAAAAAAAACTGAAAAAATGTAATCATTAAGAAATAGGCTATCGGTGCCGCACTTTTCCACATGAAAGCCCATAGGCTTTTTAGGCTTCAACAAATCTGCGTGAAAATATTGGCTCCAAAAAGAAGTCCAGGGCTTACATCAATTTTCAAAACCGGTCGCTCAAAAAGGCCTAAATACCCAAACATATATAATATAATATATAGCGTCTGAAAGATTAGGCCTAACGGTCCTCGGTTGATATATTCTACAATGACCTCAAAATCATCCATTATCTACCACATATGCACATGGTTTAGTCAACATTAGGCTTATGATAACTAAGGCTGATCCCAATCAAGATGCCTTGCAATAACGTCCATGTCTGGGCACAACTCACGACAATAATATAATCTTCAAAAGTAACCACTTAGTAAGAAGTCTGATATTAACCGCAAGAAAATGTTTTCCTCGAATTTCACATGACCACATGTAGAATCGCTCCGACAGAGCATGCTGCTATCTTTACTTGTAGGTAAAGACTACGGGTACTGGTAGCAAGAATGCCACCGGTTCTACCTCTAGCACCATGTGCGTAATAAAAAAGAAGCAGCAGCGGTGTGCCTATAGACAGCAACAGTCGGATAATGAACGTTGCGTTGCAGAAATGCTTTATTCGCACTGCAGATTAAATTAACTGCAGTTATACAACGAACTTTAAATACAGTGGAATGAAATCACTATAATATTAGAAAATTCATTGCTTTTTGAAAGTTGATGTGAGTTGGTGACACTAGTAATTTGGCTTGTAAAACTTATATAATTAGAGATTACGGAATCAGGTATCGTCATCTGTGAGAAATCCTTTCCGAAGCAATTGTCCAATTTATTCCCTAAAGCATTGCTGTCAGATCTACACCCATATACACACATCCACATGTATACTCCAAAATTCGCTTACACGACGTGCGTGTCACACATTTATTCATACATTCACAACTGTGTGAGAGCTGCTAAGCGAGTGAGGTGAATTGTTGCTCAAAATCATATTTCCGCTGTGCTCTGCCGTCAGAGCACGACATAAAAGCAGAAACGCCTGTGTGAAATCCTTGTTTAGTGCTAGAAAAACCAACACGGAGTCATATACGTGATAACTCACACTTGAGTCGTTTTGTGATTATAACATACATTTTTTGTGGAAATACAAGCATTTGCAAGCACAGGACGTCTTCCGACAAATTAAGACAAACTCTCACGATCACCAATACGATTTATCCAACGGAATTATAAACCATTGTCTCTTTCAACGAACGCTGACAGACTCGTCGATTGAAGATCGCTCGTGATTGGAGGATTGCATGTGGAGTGGATGTTAGTCAATGCCAAGACAGAATCAGACGCCAGAATTGTCAAAAGTATAGTAACTTCCTTACACAGCGAATTGTTTTAAGTAAGACACTATGAAGCGCTGAGATCATTTTATCCTGTGAATCTCGAATCTATCTACCACATTCATCATAAACTAAGTGATTGAAGTTCTCTTGAGAAGTGAATATTTCCTTTGTTTCAGCGAAATGGCATCCTCTTACAATAACAATTGCGGGCGGAAAGTCGACGCGAAGGCAAATTTCTTGGAGCAATTCCGTGATAAGAAGACGAGGAAGCTTTGTAATTTTACTGCTACGCAATTCGCAGAGGTGTGGAGTCATTACGACACTGACGGTGAGCTGAGATCATAATCTAATTTTAGTGGGCTATTTGACACTTACTTATTCTTGTAGGATTGCTAACTAATTAATGGAAATTTCATTTACCTTGGAATATAGATGAATGATCTTCCAATTAGTATTCTTCAAAGCGTAATGCTGTTATAAGAAGGTAGTCTATTCAAATACATTCTGAGACTGCATAAACGAGACATTCGCTGAATATTCACACATGAATGTCACATGTCTTCCTATCATAGTATCTATTGATCTGATTCATTCATGAACCGAACTGCTAGGTTGATCTACTGCAGGATTGTTCTTGCTATAAAACAAATCATCTTGCGAAAGAAAACACGCAAGGGGCTTCATTACCTTATGAATAATACTTTTCTACCGAAGGTTTGCTTTTTCTTTGAATTGACAAATGTCATTCTTGTTAATATGTGTCGATTTGCTCGATGACATGTATTCTCATGTTTCAATCTTGTTTTCTGTAGCATTCTGATTAAATTTTCAGTTTTGAACTCAGCAGACTTGAAAGCGCAAATTAAATAAAGGCTTCCAGAAGCCATAAGTCTTGATATTTTGGTATTGTTAACCTACATGTCCCTATAGTTTAGTCAGAAGGCGTTGGGTCAATTAGACACATTATTGACAGCTCAGAAGATAGGGCTTTTATACAGAATTTGAATAGTTAGAGATAGCTGAACAGCGTTCAGACGGCAGCCATCTGCTGTTATTGTCTCGTGTCTGTTTACACGAACAATATACACGTATTACGCATTATGCGTGAATGGCATGACGGACATAGATATTCCATTTTCAGCTTGAATCTTAAGTGGAAGCTAAATAATGTCTCCTAGAAGTCACACACCTTGATATCTTAGTCTTACCAGTGATGTAATTGCCATATGAATATGCTTGTGCTGCCGGGCAAGGCGATGTATCGAGCAAAACGACGTCGCCCATAGACATACATGCATGCAAGTGAAAATATCATCTACGTATTCATGCATGCATTTCTTGTTATGTTCGTTTTATATTGGCATCAGTGACATCACCAATTCAGAAATTATTAAAGCATATTTCGGTGTTTAATAGCTGACCGTTTATCTTGTTATCCTTCGACAGACTTCAAAATCAAGATCAACAGAGAGCATGCTTGCGTGTACATTCCCGACATTGGTATATAACATTAGCAGCATGCAATATTGAATAAGCATTCGCGAGATGAGAGAAACTTCCTGGAGATGAGATTCAGGGATGGGCCTACTTGTATAGCAGGGTCATATATGTAGAACCAAGTACAGCATGTGTCGCTGTTGTTTTATTAGCAATAAATGATGATAAATGATGAATTGATCTTTGATTAAATAATAATGATCCTTTTTCCTTAGTTTACGTCTATTGACAGCCATGTTTACTGCGTACGAATAAAAAATGATATAAATTGTGTTAATATTAAAGAGTTTGAAATCAGACGCATCACTTTAGTTCCCCTTTTACACAGGAGAGCATATCATGTGCAAACAATCACATCTGCTATCTTTCTTTCAACCTTGAGCTTTTTCATGCTCTAACTACTTCCAAAGATCTGAGTAGGGTCCTGATTAAATCGCTGTCAAAATGTCGGAAAACTTGAGCAATAATGTTTATCAAAGGTTAAACGATGTTTTTAATCTTTTCAGTGTCGATCAGCCCTGTTAATAAAGTAGTCATGCTCTACCACTCGCACACGGTCTTCTAGCTCACGAGTATGACACGCATAATGTCCATCATGGAATGTACGTAATTATTTTCATATGACATTAAAAGACTTTTGAAAAACATTCCAAAAGCCTCTGAGACCCGAGGGCATGTCCATTGGAGGTCCACTAGCCTATCGACCATGCTTCCACAAATCCAACTGAAATGAAATATCACATGCAGCTTCATTGTTAAGTTAATGATTTTTGCATGGGCATGAGCGGTTGATGTATCATCAATACAAAATAAATAAAAATTGAAATAGAAAAATTGTAAATCGACCGACAGATTACTACATACTTGACCTGTAAGTTAATGGTCAATTTAAGGGTCGTCAAAATATGTGTTCGATGGTAACTCGCCTGAGAGGGAGTCATTGATGTCAGCTTCAGGCCCGATTCCACAGCTCGATCATGTTGCAAACTCTGTTCTCGTGATACATCAATGTAATGAAATATCAAAGTGAAGATCACATAAAAGATCTGATTCAAATTTGTTATTTTTTCACTCAAATATCGATCTTTTCGAATTCATATAATCCTTGATACCTTCTTTCGCATAGTCTCAAAACTTCAACTAGAAAGCAAATAGCAATCTGCACTGATGGGCTATACCTCAACTCTCATCAAACTCTCACAAACCGAGAATTGACAAAAATTGTAGAGATATACATCTGTTTTTCAAATGTTGACAGGTGAAAAGATAAGGGAACTACAAGAACTCGCGTGCATGACTCGACAATGTCTCATAGTAGAGAAGTCGGTTTGGCTTGGAATCCTTTCTTGTCAGTTTAGAATAAAGGAGATTATATTTTAAATAGAATAGTCATCAAATCGTATGCGAAGTGCACCTCTTCTTTTTGCAAAGCTGTGTCAATGCAAATAGACGTGTTTGATGTCAGACATAAAAATTTATGACATACTGGTATGTACCGGTACATTGTAGAAATCATTAAGACTGGTGTTGAAGTACTGCTAGCGAATTGATAATTAATCAATCAGCAATCGGACTGCAAATTCTAAAGCTTATCGTCGTAATGAGAGAAAATCCGTCCAGTGCAAAGACCGATTCCAGAGAAATGAATGATTGATTCAATGTTTGTTGTCGCAATCATAGGAAGTAATATTCTCCCTTTGAGTTTAGTTGTTGAGTTCTCTGATTACACCAAAATTGTTAGCGGATTTGAAGATGTCTTCAGTGCTCATCAGAACCTCTTAACTTAGTAACTGAAATTTCAAAGTTGAATTATCATTGAATCATATTGCCTACATGTATGGTCGGGTATCGACATTTAGAACATCGATTCACATAAAAGCATGTAACATTTTTAAATCAGCAGTTGTTTCACAACTTGGTTTTTTGTCGTCTTGTGCAGCTGCCACAACATGCGGGTGATGATTTCACACCATCAATTCACAAAGTCTTAATAGTAACAAAATAAATAAATCTTTAAATGTTGTACAAAACTGCATTATGAAACTGAATTTTGCGTAGGTCTCAGACAACGTGATGCGATGAATTAATTCGCCTCTTATCATCTGAAACCAAAATTTTAGTTTAAAGGAATGAATAGACTATGACTGACTGCACGATGGTTTCAATTATCCCTGAAAGAACTAGGTTGATTTCTCAACTCATGTATTTTGCAGAATAATAAAATTTTTCTGAATTTACTTTGACGCTTCATCAAATTCGGAAACCCTCCATTAATTACCTTGAATTTGTTTGATCATAACTTCGCTTCCACATCAACGGCCAATTTTTACCATTTATCAAGCCGTTGGTCGCACTAATTTGCTAGAATGATATTAAATGGCTATTTGAAGTAATGAAGCTCTACGCGTGAGAATGAAAAACTAATGTGCCATTCGATATTTCGTGGCATAAGAAGTAGAACTCATCTTCTCAATTAACAAAATTATCACAGTTCATCTCGTGTATAATGAGCACGAAAGAATTATTTTCTAATCTTCTTGAATGGAATTGGACCGATTAGATGTGTTTCTATTATAATATATTTCTATTATAATATACCAAAAAAGTAATTCTAGCGATTTTTCTGTGAATCAAGTGCTGAATTGACAAATCAAATCTCAATCAGAATAAAATAATGTTTAAAAATTAAGAATTATATGTAAAAATATATGTATATTGACTAGCGGCGAGAGAGGTTAGCCATGTTTTCAAGGTTTTCAAGGCAGAACAAATAATCTCGATAAACTTTCATTGGTCGATCAGAAAATAAGTTACAGTTGAAAAACACAGTTGCCTTATTACTAACTTATTTTGTGATCGACCAATAAACGCTTATCGAGAGAGTCCGGATACTTTTCTCTGTCTGGAACACCTTGAAAACATGTAAAAAGATAGTTCACAAACATACACTTCCAAAATTATTTTTCAGTTTTGCTCAATATTTGGGGAACCAATTTAAAAAAATAGTAGGCAATTAGGCTACTTTTAGGAGGTCAACATTGTGTAATAATGTATTTAGAGTAACAATTGTCCTAGATCTACCGTTATCAGATGTGACATATTGCTCTCCACTATTGCATGTAGCATAGGCATATGCATGCATAATACGATGCAACATTCTGCATTGTGTTCATTCGATAATTCTATACAGAGCTACAGATAAAGGTTGATTTGGTATACACAATTAAATTAAGGTAAAAAAAGGATAGTACAAAGACAAATACATATTACAAAATAATGAAATTAATGTGCATTGCACTATATAGATCACTATAATTATAAAACCATCAATGCACTCAGACATAGCGGGTTGAATAAGCAATTATCATTCTTCAGATACGTGTAGTTATCTGCATGCCCATGAATGAATTTGTCCAATATCCAATTTCTGTTTTCCTTCGCTCATTTTCATTCAAAGCGAAGTAACAAAGTATTTTATGAAATTTTAGCAAGGATCAAGGGTAGGTCATTAAAATCGAGATTGATTGAAGTTTTCCATATCTTACAATCATTTTTTGAAGTGCTACTTTGTGAAATCTAGAAATATATCAATGATATGAAACGTCTTATCACTGAATATAAATTATAATTGGTTTGAGATTTTCTGTTTCTTAACTGATCTCTGCCGCTGAAAATTGTCACCGAACGACTGAACTGAGTTGATATTTCATTTCCATGCTCAGAGATATTTGAGGAACGAAATATAGCTCAAATAAAGTGACAAGGTAGCTTTGATTATATTTGAGACTATTTTTAGATTTTATAGTTCAATATCACATTGCACATAACGGAATTTTGAATACTGAATGATTCGGTAATCTTATTAAGCGAGGTGTGTGACTCGGAATGCAGATATCAAATCCAATCTCCTTCCAATGTGGCGCACGGGTTATTTTCGTATTTTCGATTAACTTTTGTCAATGTGAGAATTAAGAACAAGATCTGAGAACAATCTTATGCGATTTAATCCTAATTACAGTTGCCCTAATAGTACGATTAAAAAAATCCTTTACTTTTAGACAGTCATAAGTTATTCACAATTATTGAAATGATTCTGATGTAACGAGAAGTCATTCTAGATGGATTCATCACATTCTATCAATGTGTAGAAAGAACTATTCCCACAGCTCTTACTAATCCCCCTTCATCTGCTTGAAGGGAAATTACTCATCTGTACTGACCTTACAATCTGGGATCAAAGGACTCCAGAATGGACCATTGCGACAAGAAACACAACACCAGTCCAGTCCAGTGTGGCAGTTGCTTCTTGAAGTGATAGAAACGAAAAATATAAACGTGCAGTTTATCGCACACCATTGTGGCATCGACAGAAATGAAAAAGTCGAAAAAATGCGGGTAGAGCAGTTGAGGAAGGAGACCATGAACAGACGATGGTTCCCCAAAGCTCAGTACTTGCGAAGAAACAAACGAAAACAAGTTAGGGTCAGTAATCTCTTGTGAAGGAAGTGGTGCCTCCCGAGGCGGACAGACTCGAACCCTGCACTTTCTTCACCCTTCGTAACGAAGAGCGTCCTTAATCAAAAGAGCTATCCTATTGCCTAAATTAACCCTACAAATATACAGAGTATTTTTATCAATGTAGCAAATGCATGCAGCAAAAATTAATGAATATCAGGGCAAAATCCTTAAAAAAAGTTACAGTGCAGGATTACCCCTTTCGAGCTGTCATACTTTGACAAGTTAGATGAGAATCATGCTGCGAGTAATGTACAACATGCATCTGCACCATGAGTTCAAGGAAGTGCTATTGTTCAGAAAATGAGAAGTTTTCGTCGAAAATAAAATACGTTTGCTTAAAATAGCAAAATTGCTTGAATACATAAATATTTATTATGAGATTACAGCTTTTTCTGCAAAGCATGATCAAACACTCAATGGAAAATAAAGAAATTTATAATTTAATGTTAATATTTCGCACTTTGTTTATTGATCTGGATGCAATCTATAGTATCATTAATTTGAAATCGAAGCTAAATTTAGCTAAATAATCTACTAACGTAAGTGACAAGAAAATTTTATGGCTTCTATAGAACGTCAACATTTCCATTACCCTCACAACTAATGACTTGAGATATCCGCAGTCGATAATTGCTGTTTAGAAAATGCTGTCCTAACAGTCAGTACGTGCTGTTTGATTTTAAGTGAAATTGCATGCTATTCTGAGCGGAAACGGTTACTGAATGGCAAATTTATCTTCAATTACAACCTCCTGATAATGATAACTCAATCATTGATGAGCTTGCATTACTTTGAAACCATTTAGTCATTTGAAATGTATTTTTGAAGATCAGAAACCCTTTTTATTGGACTAACGTTGACGAGTGAATTTACTCATTAAATATCTGTATGAAAAATTTCAAATGTTTGGAACACTGATTGAAAAAGATGACTCATTAGAATAATTTCCGTATTTCATGCTAACTCAAAGTTTTCTTACAGTTAATTAGAGTTGATGAACTGCCAAAAGTTATGTTATGAATATTAATGGGATAGAAACGTAATATAGTGACTGCAGCATGTTCGTTTCGTGATGTTTAATGTTTTACATGAAGAGAAACTATAAGTGTCTCTAGTTTTGTGGATAAATGGTATACATCTACGAGCAGGTAATCTATTTAATGATACAGATTAAATCCATATCTACCATGACAAGCACATAAGCATAACTTGTCTAAAATCAGTTTATGAGTATTGCTAATGAAACTTTTACAACTAAGGTTTTTCCAACCATGTTTATAACGGAGTATGAAACTCAAAAGCGTTTCTTTGAAGCCTTCCTTGAAAATAATGGTTTGAAACATTAGAAGTGATAGCATGTTGAACTTCGCATTGTGTTAAAACTGTGCTCGCTTCCTTTGACAATAATGCCATTTAATGATATTATAAACTTGATCTTACGTAGCATAAATTACAACATTTAGTAAAGTCGCGCAAATCCGTATATTTGGTGCTGAGAATGATTGCATAAGTGTACAATTAACATAAGTGGACCATCAAATTCATCTAAACATCAAAAATGCACTAATGGGAATGTGCTACTAAATCCAAACTTTATTAGTATAAGTATATCTTTGTATCGAACATTATCGAGTGCCATTCTTTGAGAATTTCTAAAATAAGCAAGTATAGCATGCTTTCTTGTAAGCAAAACATGGTTTTCAAGCGCGCCATGTTTTTTTAACCCTGCTCCAGATGACACTTTCTGATGAACGTCCACATCGCCGATCCATCGTAAAAACGTCACTTTGTTAATATAAAAATTGCTTAATTTTTCATTTTGTAAATGCTCTGCTACTTCAGATGCAATGCCGGATACATGAAAATCCTAAATTGTGCTATGATCGCTTCAGTATGGTTTGATCGTTTTCCTATATCTAGTTGTTAATTTGTTTCCTCCTCTCAGTAAGAACGCTTATTTTGCCATTGGTATCCTTGTCCTGACGTTGCTTTCAGACCATGTGCTATTGGGCTATCTGATTCTCATATGTTTGAAATCAGACACTTGTTTTATTATTTACGGATTTACTTCGAAGGTAGCTCTGGCCAGCCTGCTCTGCAAATTTGCATCACTTTCGTTTTTTTCGCTTCCGCAAATCACACTGCATTAACCATCTTCCCATCCGATCCTCGTGGCTTCCCGAACAAGTTAAACAAATCTGATGAAATCGAACATCTATACGTCTCACACTTCTCTTAACGACACATAGTTCTACATCTCCTGTACAGAGCTAGAAATACACTTGTAGTTGCTGCTGTATTTGTAAATTTATGGTCTCCCTGGCGACCATAATACTTTATGCTAGTTGGCTAAGCTGAGCATTTTGAAACAATTTGAGACATTTTGAGATTAATTTGAGCATTTTCTTAGACAGAAATCTGAACAAATAAAACACTTCATTCAAAAGTGCGAACTAGTAGGATTCCACAGACAGTTTTGGAGTCCCTGGCGATCTAATACTAGTTGGTTAAGCTGATAAATTTGAGCATTTCAGCAATTTTATAATTCACAGCACTTCCTGAAAATTTTCCTGAAAAAATCGAAGTTTTGTATCAAATAGAACTCGAAAATTGCTCTAAGACCACCTGGCATTTGAGAAAACTTCTAGAAAAACATAGAAATGTCGACAGAAGCGCTAAAAGTTACAAAATGACAGCTTTGCCTAACTTAAGGTCTTACTGTAAAGCAATTGTCATCTGCGTTGCTAAAATGGTCTGTGAATTCTGCATTTTGATATCACGTAAGTTCAATATCATGCATGAATGCATAAGTGACTGATAATTATGTTATAGTTTATAAAGAACATCCAATGCGGAATCTTGTAACTACCAGAATGAGTTTCGCTTCCGAGGCATCCGTTGGAAATTCTTGCAGAAGTACTTTATTTGCCAGACGCCCTGCATTATTCCTCTCTTGTTTATACTCGAGAGATGATTCTACCGAAGACCTCTCTGTTTTTTGAAGAATATTAATTTTCACATGTTATTATTTCTGTTTCACTAAAAGCAGCACTTGAAACTTTGCACAATTTTCCTGTTTTCATGCCTGTCGACTTAGGTAAATCTGCCTGAGTGGCATAGATTGCTTCCTGATTCAAATGAGTAGCTACATGCAAGAAATCCCTCTTGTCATCACGAACTTATCTTCAGCTGTTGACTTATTTGTCCTTCAAGTTTTTCTTAGACAGAAATCTGAACAAATAAGCCACTTCATTCAAAAGTACGAACCAGTAGGATTCCACAGACAGTTTGTGAGTGTTTAATAGATAATGTGTCGATTACATGATGTCAGATTTGTGACGGATATAGCAGTGATAGGATTAAATATAATTAATTTTCATCAAGCGGTGAAACGAAGAAGGCCAAGAAAATTTGAAAGTTAATCAAGTTTTTGATTTTATTTTTATCACGTTATCTTGCACCCTCAATTACATGAAATCAGATCAAGAAAATATAAAAAATGTGTTTGATATAATTATGATTTCACAGAAAAAAGGTTTACATCATATCAAGCAAGCTCCTCTTCTGTATATGTTCATGGAAATATTGTAAAAACTTCACTTTGTTAATAGAAGAATTTATTATAGAAAAATAGATTTATTAAATGAATTTATTTTATCTCGATCAATGGAAGGATATCGCACATAAGAGCAGCACAGCAATTGTCGTTCAGGAATTCCACAGGGATCATTTATTGACCCACTTCTCCTTGTGAAAGCGGTGGGAATGCACCCGACTGAAAACAGCGAAGAAGGTGAAGTCAAATATCCTGATGATGCGTCATTCGTTTTCCCGCTTTCAAAGATACAATGTCTAGAAAATTAAAGTCTAGAAACTAATTGCATCGAGCACAACAGATCTATGACTTGGTCAAACAAGATTGGACACCCCATCAACCTCAAATAATCCGACTGCCTTTTTGCGAAGAAATTTGATAGATGTCAAACGCCCAGTGTTCGGAATGTGAAAAGGATTGTCACTCTGAGGATCTTATAAGTAGAAATTCTCTAACTATATCGATGAAACTATCTCTTTTGGTTGACGGCTACTACGGTATATGCAATACGAATTTTGAAACCATCCTTTTCGAAACGTCAGCTTTATAGTTCGGCAGCCAGAACGAGTTTCTGTTCACTTTCTGGGAACGAGGCCGAAAGTGAGACTTTCACAGAATGATGTACACCGAATGCCTACTACGAATCTTCACGTCTGCCGAGTTCTAGTAAGTTCCTCCTCTTGTCAGACAGGATCACAGAAGTCTAATAGGACGCAGATTGCAGTTTTTGTCTAAAATGAAATTTTCTATGTTTTCTCTGATCAACTGAAAAGTACTAAGCCAAGAGTCATAATTTTTGGCATGAAATGTCTTCAGGTCATTTCCTTTCATGTTCATGCACTCCGGTCTATAAAGCTAAACACATTTAGATTTGGCGAGCCTCTTAATGTCCTCAAACACAGACAATTTGAGCAACTTTATTCACATTCTTTGATCGTGTCTGACAAGAGGATGAACTGACTAGAATTCGGCAGACGTGCAGATTCGTAGTAGGCATATGGTGTACATCATTCTGTGAAAGTCTCATTTTCGGCCTCGTTCCCTGCACAAACACGTTCTGGCTGCCGACCTATTAAGTTGCTATATATAGCAACATACGAGTCTGTTGTGAGATCGGTTATAGAGTCCTGTGCACCTTTCAGCGACTGCAAAGTAGACATCAACGGGTATTTTGTGGTGAAAGTGCTGGGCACAATGTTTGTCTCCTCTGACTTTCCGATGAATTTCTCCATCAGATTCTTTCAGAAGATCACGCGTCCTTCTCGTGTGTTTCACTCGCCGCTTTCTATGACATGCTCAGGACTAGTGTTACTGCTAAAAAGAAGAACTAGGGAGATGCAGATTTTTTCCTTCACACCTGCTCAGTATACCTAATAATGAAGCTACTCGCTAGTACGCATCGTCGCTAGTACAGCTAATGATATTAGAAAGTTTTGCGGTACATGTCATTCTTTGGCAAAGTAGTATTCATGGTTTATAACTTCTCTCTTCATCGCTTTTGTAGCTCATTTGCTATTGCTAACATGCAATATCCGCTTGTATCCTATTTCTATTGAAACAAATGCACACTGATTATCATTATTCAAGTCTATAACAATACCTTTCCAAATGAGTCACCTGCATATCGATGAGCTCCTCTTGATAAGAAAAAGGGGATGCACTGTGCGTCAATTTGTGAATGGGGAATCGGCGATTGTGTTCAATGAATATATAGATGGATGCTATGGTGACAGAGTACTATCAGAAGTATTCCACCATTATTGAAAGTATCTAGCATTTCAGGAAACCAATCTCGCGATTCGAATAAATTTGGAATCCCGAGATTGGGTTTCTGAAATGCTAAATACTTGAAACTACATGGATCGCGAAGAAGAGGAACATTCATCCCATGATTATTGCAGCCAAAATTGTCCATCACGGGGCACGTACTTCCAAGTGCAATAGATGAAATGCTATGCTGATAAGGATGAGGGTTTTAGGAAAGACTTTTACATTTTACTGTAGATAATTCAATATAATTTAAAAGCGCTTGTTAAGGGGAAAATCATCAGTGTGAGGACAATTTTAGTGATTCTCGCCAGAAATGGTTTGCAACAGTTTCAGAAAATGTTTCTTCAAAATGAACTTTCACGGAAATCATTTATCTGATATTGCATATTGAAATATGAGACAATTACATAAATGTACAGATAAAAATGTGAGCATGTCATACGAACTTGTGTTCTACATTCTGATTTTATAATACATTTTATGCAGTGTCATTTCCAAAGCTGGCTTAGTGTATTTTTGTCCATTCTGACATGTAAATGAAAGTATTATCAACAGTCAGTAATAAATTCGTTTTACGGTTAACAATTGTAAAAACCGTTTTGATAATTCCACATGAAGACAATGCCTGACATTGCCACTTCATTTTTACAATTTATTTTTCAATGCATTTAGAAGTAATTGATCAGCTAATGTTTTCACCTATAAAAGCCTATGCGCGCAAACAATTTCACAGGTAAATAAAATCTGAAAAGCAAATTCATTAAATTAATATGGCGCTGTGCATGGCTGTGCTATCCAGAATTTTCAACATGATTTGTCACTCAATTCTGTTCTGTAATCGGATTGATCAATTATGGTTAATGCGCTACGCAATACTACTGCGCATGTGAAATTACACACTTATTTTATAAATGTGACTTTTTGTGCATGTACTTTTCCTGCGATTAGATAAATCATTTTGAAGATCAATATAATGATATATAGGAACAATAAATATCGCTTTAGAAAATGACAGCTATTAAGAATACCACTCTGAAACTTCGAAATAATCCCTGTTAGAAATATGTTAAGACGTTTTGCATTGCATAGAAATAATGATTGATGGCAATACATAATTACATTAAACACACGAAAATGAGCAGTTAACACTTAAATTCTATTTTCAACATCTTTCTCACCATATTGGGACACGAAATAGAAGTGTCACTGTTTTTGCTTAAATGAGATGTGGGAGATACATTTTTAATGGATATTCATAGGCGCGACTGCTCCCCCCAATTTAGGGCACCGCACTAGAATATGCTACAGCTTAGCCATTCATGTGCCTACTTACTCTTCTGCGATAGTCCATGCAAATTTGCATGCCACATATTCAAATTTCGTAAATATGCTGATAAATATTAAGATGCTTTGCTTGAATAATCATCTATGGATTGAAACGTTTCGTCTATTACTTGATATTATTCAAAATAACTCGGCACTGACAGGATTAACATTCTATATTCATAAATGCCTTATTCACTGAAGGCTCTGATGTGTTCTAGTCATTCATTCTACAATCTTTCCTTGAACAGTCGCATTTGCATTGAATAGAAAGTATGATGAAGTCAAAAAGTAGACACACATCTTTTGCATGGACATCTAATTGAGACATCTTCAAGACAACTGTTCGAAGCAAAAATTTAGTATTTGTTCGTAATCGCTTCACTGATAAAAGTGAAAACATGAATTTATTATTATCAGACGTTTCTGTGCTCCCACAGATCAATCTACTTCGAGAAAAGAATTCTAAAACTTCGGACTAGGAAGGCTCTTGTCTTTTATATCTACATAAGTAGCACAAGCAAGCGATTATTGTCCTTCGACGAAATATTGTTTGCAATTTAGATTGATAGCATTTTTGATCGACTTGATCGACAGGCTTAATGACTGGAAACTCAACGGATTCTCAACGGAATCAGGAGGGAATGTGATGAAATTCTATGTCCCGTTTATACGCTTCTGCAGTATTAGTAAATACATATCCGACTTTGTTGAGCCCATCCATATTGATTCATTGATTCCTTGCAAAATGCAGATGGTTAAGATGAAGCGGCGGACGTTGCATTATTCACTTTTAGTAAAGACGAGTCGTGTATAGCAATCGTACATATTCAAGTTTTAGGTTTTTCCCTACATGACACACTTATGCATAATCACATTTGTGAGTTTAAGTGCGTCTTGCATTAATCCTGATTAAGCCTAAATTCCTACAAGCTTGCCGGATTAGCATAGTTCTCATTCAGATACAGCAATTGCTTTGATTGTCTTCAAATACACCTTCAAAAAGTAAATGGCATCACTTTATCTCAAATTTGGTTATTTGTATTTAAATAAATTGACTTGTAGGAAGACTTTTTGTAGGTTGTCACAGTCAATCTTAAGAATTGCAGTGGTATTCGTATTCTGAATTCGAACTGTGAGAATAAGTTCATTGCTCTGTGGTACTGTGATGAGAAAAAGAATGACAGACATGCTATGTGATGATTTTGATATCGATCGATTTCTAATTTGAGTTTTTGGTCTAAGTATATAACATGAGGCCATGTGAATCAAAATTTTTCGGCTCTGTCATTAACCGGGAGCATTGTCCAGCAACCAAAATTTGATATTTTGACAGTCGACAGACTTTGAATATTATATCTCTAGCTTTTTTCCATTCTTACTTTCTGTGTAACTTGAGGATAAAGATCTGACTTCTGAAAAATTGTAGATGTTAATAAGCTACATTGTAGTTGCTGGGCTGTTATTTACCTTCAGTTTCCTTGCTTTTTGTCATGATAGCACTAGCTCTATTGTCCTTCATCATTTGAATTCCGCGTACACGGAGTAGGAGTTTCAAAGAGCGCTGAAGTAAAATTGCGCAGTGCTACCTACATAGTGGCAATGGATGTCTTTTACATTGATCTTCCAGTGCGATGACCAATAGACGCGAGTGACGCCTTTGTTTAGATAACTGGAGCTCAGCAAAAACTTCCATCTTCATCGAAGAATATTGTGAGAATCTAAGATTATTTAAGATATGAAATCGAAGAAATCAGTGGTTTAGATTATTTGAGTAAGCAGCGTGGTTGCAGCAACTCATTGGATAAAAATGCATTTCTCAACTACCGTGTAACTCTTTATTCCCTAATTCCGAGATCTATAAACATCTTGTGACACACAACTCTCCAATCACACACAAGTCCATCACATGGTCAATATTGCATGGAAACCTGCAATACGGGGAGATCCCCCAATAAAGGGAGGGTCGAAAAGAAAGAGATCAAAGCAAGGCCTACCGAAATGCTACTTAATCTCGCTAAAAAAATAATATGATATTTTATTATATATTATATATTTAATATAATATATAATCTAATTATATATTATTTACATTTGATAACAGAAAATAAAATAGTTCTGTATATTTTTCCTTTTTTTCAGATCATTCTTTTTATCCTTTTGATATCTCCAGAAATCCATGATATTTTTGTTAAAAATTCTGTGTTGGCATGTTTCACTGTCCATGCTCTCCTAAGGTTCCAGGTTGCATTTCATAGATAGGTTAGTTTAAATTTTCTTAATGACATTCAGAACAAATTCCTTTTTCTGTATTCCATGATAAAGGATAAGCCGAAATATTGGGAATAAAGAACTACATGGTCGTAGAAAATTGCCGCTTTAAATGAAAAAATTCCGACCGATGGCAACGAAAAATCAAATTTATTCAGTAAATTTGAAAATTCACTTTTTCTCTTCAATTGTTGTGCCGTAGGACTTTTCCCTATTTTCACTAGTAATTTTATCAATTTCTATAGCCACGCATATCTCAACTAACTGTTCTTCATTCGGAGTCGCATCGACAGAGTATGAAAATAGATGAGTTGTCCTTCGTAGTGGACCGTCGCACCCAGGCAACTTAATTAGTTTGACTGACGCAAGCCTCGTAAATGGTTAGTTGTGTTTAGTGGTGTGTCAAGTCCGTGAGATTTATTTGAAGTTCACTTATGCACCAGACGACCAGGGTTTACTCTCACTGAGAAGATTACTGACTTTAATTCTTACAGTTGAATGCAACATAAGTGTCTGAGAGCGGACATTTCTCAAGGTGATCAAATCTATGCATGAAACAATTTCTGTCTGGGAATGATCCGAGGTTGGATTTACGGATTTACGATGTCCCTCATTGATAAACATTGATTCCTCTCAGCTTTAAGCATCGGCATCCTCTTCATAATTTATTTGGCATGAATTCAGATGGGATCATGATACACAAACAGAATGATGCGTTGAACAGAATGATAATAAGATGTTAATCTAGGAATCTTTCAGCTGTAGCAATTCCACATCAGCAAGGTTTGTTGACGTTGTCATTCAGTTGCCAAGAAAACCCGAGTATTAACATCAAATCTACTGCAATTATGCGCATAAAAATTGTCAATGAATATCGGAATTAAGACTGTTCTTTCTACCTGTGAAAGATGACACTTGCGTCCCTTTACATGGGTATATATAGCTTATAGTAACAGACGCTCAAAGAATCGCGAACTTCGGTTCTATTCTTGGGTCTTAAAGCGAGTGCGGTCGGGGAATCAAGGGTGCTGGTGTCCTTCATTGACTTAATGGTTGTCATTCTCTTTAGATATTCAAGTTTGACTTAGTTTGCCGATTTACTCACTCAAACTTCGCAATACAGGTGCACCCAAACCTAAAAATAAAACCATGCCCTTGACCCGGTGACCTGGCTTGATCGCTGACACATACATTTAACGTACAAGTATAGATTATTCTGTTTGCAAGAAATGTCACTCGCTCTGACTACTAGTTGTATTGATTCAACTGTTTTTGCATCCTTCTCATATGTTTGTTTTCTTCTAATCGTGAGATACAGTGAGCTACTCCGACAGACAACAATCATTTCCTTTATTAACTGTCACGTTCATGTATTGATACTTCTTTCATTTGATTGAAGTCAAACATGATGAAAGTCATTTTGGAATCGTTTCATTCTCCAATACTCTTGGTTGAACGTTGGCAACGATCAGCATGAGAATGACAGGAATAATCAAAGTTGGATACGGAGAGTAAATGTTCGCCATTGTCTTTCTGGATTGATAATGAACCTGTGGTTTCAGACATTTATGTTACAGAAAATGTAACAATGCAGATGGAAGAATACCTCTAATGTTAATTAACTATTCATTCATGGCAATTATTCATCACCATTGATCAAGTCGGCTAAACCATTAGTTTTCTCTGTCCCTTGTCAGATCAATGGAAAATATACTTACTGATAGGACAGATCTCAGCACAAAGTGTGTAGATCAATTTCAAGTTAATTTTTCAATGATTTCGATGTCGATGCTATCCATTTTTGTGAAATAAAAGTTGAAAGTGAGCAATTTTAGGGACAAAAACGACTTGTTAAGGACGCGCGTTGAATTTCTTTTCAATAAAAGTGCAAAAAACTGCCGTCAAAAAGTGATGTGCAAAGAATTCAGCTTGGACAAAAAAGAAACATATATTTTTACTGTTTACGATTCCTGTAGGTTCTGAGCATTCACCTTCTAGAATCAGCAGAATTATGACACATGTAGGCCTACAATATACTATATTTCATTTTGGTAATTTTCAGTTTGGAATAAGACAAGAATTTTAGTTTACGAAGTTTGAGTGGTCTTTAAAACTTCATGCTGACCACTTTTTTCACTTCATGTTCATGTAGTGATGCCAATGAGATCTAGATTGCTGTTTTAGGTGTCCATAACTTTGACACTTCTGAAGCTGGCCTATTCTGAAGAGAGTTGAAGAAGTCGATAGTTTTGGCAACTCGCACTGAAACATCTTCAATGAAACAATCAATATAATGTCTGAATCAGTAAACATTGAAAACCAACCACCTAGTCCAACTTATCATGCATTAAATGACTTTGAAACAGTAGGCCCATATTTTCTGCTTGCAGGCGACATAGCGGTAGACATACTGGAAACATTAAAAAAAAACTCGTTCAGCCATAATTAAATACAAACGTTTTGCTAAATATAGATTTCCCTTTTGACGACGATTTATTCAAGTAAGCTATGAATCCATGAAAGGCGTACACTGAACCTCTCCTGGATCTCTGAAGGCTTCGATATCCTCAGGCCTCGGAGGATCGATGGAACGTCATTCGCTCAAATTCTGTGCAGGTGCATTACAGTGTTTTTGCAAAGAATTCCGTCTTTCCGAAGCACACAATGTTACCATCTGAGCGCTCCAGCACATTCTCATTAACACAGTAGTGAGATGAGAAATATATAGGAATAAATAGATAAGATAAGAATAATGAAAGCTCAATTCTCAAATAAACGACCCGCCCGGTTTTATTAAAAGTTAGGAACAATTTGAATGAAATAGCAACTAATACTTGAAGAGTCAGTTATTCATAGGTTGAAGTCAAGAAATAAAGTACACTCCCTGTGATTTATCCTAAAAGTTTAAAGTTAAAAGCATATACAAGAGACAGACGTTCGCGGCACAGTTGCAGCCTCAGTGTCTGGTAAAATCGTGCAGAATATGCAAATCAATCAGCGAACGTGTTTTAATACTGTCAGTTATTATTTATCATGTTTCACTCTTAAAATGCCCTTCTGCTGAGAACCTGTGCATACTGTATGCGAATTCATAGGATTCATTGGTTCATGAGCTCTCATACAAGTGCGTGGATTCATATTCGTAAAGTGCATCCGTAATACTCAATGTGAAAATGCGTACTTGCTTTGCTTTTCTAACCTTGATTGTGACTCGAGTCCTATAAAAAACTATGATATAAAACTATGATATACTATATATATAATACTATATAAAAACTATAAAGTGCTTTGAAACTTATGTCTTATCTCACAGAAATCGGTTTTCATGACTTGTTAAGTGGATAACTATCTGGTCTTCAAATACATTGACTGAATCATTCTTATGGAGAGGATTGTGTGTGTATCTTGGAAGCTAGTATTTTAATCATCAATGTCTAATGATAACGTTCATAATGATGGACATGATTGCTAGCCGATAAATCAAAGTCCATTACGCTAAAAAATGACAAGTTTGAGACGACATCAAAGAAAATCATCTCTAAAGAATGTGAGGTCAGGCCCGGTCTGGTCGTGTCTTGGCCACAGGCATATTGGTCGGATGTTCAAGGGTCCTAGAAGTGTATTTTGGCCCCGTTACGGGAACTACTGGACTTGGATGTTGCAACACATGATGCCATGAACTGATGGCAGGTAGGTGGGGTCGCTGGAAGCCGTTATCCGCTTTGGTTTTCCACATGGATTAGTAGCAGGTGTTTTGACGGCAATCAGACAGACCAACAATGGAAGCTCGTTAAGGACGGGAAAGAGGCGTTGTCGCCGTCTGTTTCAAACCTGACTATCAGAGAGCATGAATTATCATCTGTAGAATGATTGTTTTACAAAATTCGGAGGACAACGCCTACTCAAAGAAAATATCTCATCCTTCTTTCTTGAAATCTCAATAACCATCACAACTGCATGTATGCATTGTTTCCATGATCACTTGACATTGCATCTACATTATAAATAAAATTGGTTTGAATATTTCCGAACTCAGGCACATATCAAAGTTTATCAAGAAATTTACTCACATGAAGGAATGGCGATGGTTCTCGAATCATTTTCTTCCCAGGCATTCACGTCATTTGGATGGGACAGAGGATCCCAAAGGGTCGAAATTTGGCGCCAGTGAGTTGGTGCGAAGTCTGAATAAGCACTACGTCAATGTTGTTTTCCCAAAGTGATAACATTCAGTGTATAGCATTATAGGTCAATGAAATGTATGCTATGACATATCCTATCAAAGCTTCCAAAATTCTTAATGTCATCTTGATCATCAACATTTCAGACAAAAATTCTTCCACCGCTGTCGCCCTGGATCGGATATGCTCAATGAAATAATGATGATGCTTTGTATGTCTGGATTGCATGTTCCATGAAAAGCAGACGTATTTTTCATCAGCTTTCTCTATTTAGCTTTGTGTGCATAAAAGCTTGATAAATACTGTGCATAATAAAATGTGCATAAAAACATGGCATTTGTCTTCCTTCTATTTATCTAGCACAAAAATATTGCCTTTATGGTGTTGTGAAATATTCCCGATGAGTCGCATGAAGAACTGTGCATTACAGGATATTAGATAAAGCATTTATAACAAGATTTTATTGTGCATGGATGTAATCAAAATTGTGCATACCATTTTAAAAATATCTTTGTGATTATTATAGGATTATCAATTTAAGTAAGCAAGTAAGTGTATATTTTTAAGAATATCAATCATCAATACAAATGCAAACCGTAATTTAGACAGTAGGCTCAAGACAGTGAAGACAAAAAAATCACAACAATAATTGGAATATATATGAAGTCACCTAAACACCATGTTTGCGTTAATTAGAGATGAAACATACGGAATGAAGGAGTCTTGGCGTTTTTTGGTTCTACATGCAGGTAGATGAATTTGGCGAGTATGCTGCAGCCTCTTTGGCAAAAGTGGGTGAAGTATATGTGATGGTGAACTTTCAGCGACACGAAAAACCTTACAGCTAATATTTTGCCGTCTATTCGGAAAAGAAAAGTCATCACATCTGTTCACGGGGCAAGAATGAGACTATGAGGACGAAATTATCCTGTGTGCGCGACATTTGTATACGTTTCAGACGGCTTTCATCATTTTTTTGACAGCTTTACGAACACAGATTATTTACGACAGATTATTTCTGATAATCTTCAAAGTTTTCGTAAACAAAATTTCTCAATCACTCCTGCATGCAGTGAGAAGGAGAATTTTGGGATAACATTTTGTAATTAACGAAAGATGTGTCACATTCGAGAAGGCTGCGTAAAGTATGCCTACTAAAGTATAGACCTAAAATATACATGCAGTGAATATATAGTATTATGCGCGTGAATAGAATAATTAGTCATTGAGTTGCCTCCTCACTTGAAAAATGGGAACAGACCTAAATAGCTGCCATTTCATCCAACATCAGGAATTATCAGCAGGCCTAGTTTTCTCTCAACATCGGCAAAACTCCCTGCTTGAAACTGCAGCCATACCTCAGCAACATACCCGTCGAAATCTAGCATAGGATTTATACATTAAAAATCTCCAATATACCTATCCAATAACTTTACTTTACGGAATTCACTCTGAGAGATGAATTTGGTATATATTGGTCAATCAAATAGCGAAAGTTTACGAAAATGAAGAGCTATCAGCTGTTCATATGGAAATATCTGCTTGCACTAGCAACAAGACGAAATGCGTTACATGCTCTCCTCGAAGAATACCAATGTAAAAGTCAGAGATTATCAAAAATTGATTGCCATTTAATTGCTTTTCAATCAATTAATTGGTATTCGTGAACAATCACTTGATTGCAGCTGCAATTCTATGCCATCAAGTAATTGAAATTACTATTACTATGCAATCAATTAGATGGCATTGAGATTTGAGCAATCAATTAATCAACATCAATCAATTTTTGATAATCCCTGCCAAAGGTTAATGATGACGCTTATTTGCAATGAATAGCAGCTGAGTAGAGATTGGATACCTGGAGGCTGAAGGTCTTGATGGTGGTTATGAAAGTTGTTGAATAATGAAGGGACTTCCAGAAGAAGGTGCGGCTATCGTTTTCCGTCTTCCATGAGAATAGTGGACTATTGAGAAATCAAAAATGTCCAGATACTAGCATTCTCAATGCGAGCTTTTGTATCATGACTTCTACGTGCAAAATAAGTCCTTCATTCGATACTAGAGAGGCTCAAAAATTATGAATGATTTATCTAAATAATGCACGTAATTTAGACATATTTCCGGACAATCACAATTATTCTTTTTGAGCAAAAAAAAATGATAATAGGAAGTTCAGTAAATCAGCTTATTAGCACATGTAATCGATGCAGTCAACAGATTGATAATTTGTTTGAATATTATGCCATCAATTAATTGATATTTGAACAGGTTTCGATAATCCCTGGTAGTAGTGCTTCTACAGCAATTTGGTAAATAACATTATTTCTCGCAGACATTGAATTAAATGACGTGACGAACTGAAATCTATGATTTAGATTTAGCGATGATGGTAATTACTCGCATCATTGAGTTTACAAATTTGACTTGCTCTTGAAACATCAGACTGTAGCAGTCATGAAAAACGGTTAAAGTCATTGTCAATGATTTCTAATTCCGTTGCGGAGCAATTTTTGAAACGATTGAATTATAGGAACAAAATCAGCTAGATAAGTATGTAATAATTAAGTATATATTCAACTATGTAATAATTAAATATATTTATTTATTAACATGTACTTATTCCAGTGTCAAAGCTATTTAGAATTTTACCGACGTTCCGTGTCCAGACCTCTGTCAAGGCGAATACAGATAAAATAATTGTTTCAATATGCGAATCATTGAAGCTCCTATAGTATCGTGACGTCTGTTCAATATCAACTATGAGATCCAATATGACGAGATTCAACCAAGCAAGTTTCCATCGAATCACGCAAACATCTCAACAAATCGAAGGAATTATTCATACCACAAATTTATTGTGTTCTGACAATGCGCTGATACTGTTCATATTTCGATGCCATTCTGTGATCATTACAGCTGCTATAGAAAAGTTTTTCCCTTCTATTCAGAATAAAATATTTGATGGGTAAATTGTTACGTAGCACAGAAGATATCACAATTACTATATATTTAAATTCTATTTCACAATTTTCTTCATATTCAACGGAGCGAGGATCAATGTACGAGATAATGCACGCTGTATAGCAATATCACAGCAGATGCTTCATAGCATCACTGACTGCATCCTGACAACAGAGCGTCAGACACGGCAGATGACACATTTACGACAGCACATAAAATACTAATATTGATCATAAAGTTCCCGTTCATAAGGTTTTTTGCTGGAGACAAAACTAACCAAATAGTAATTTTGAAAAACAATGAATGTCAATATCATATCGTCATAAGGATGGTTAATATGTCCAATTGTGTGTACATATTGTTGCCATGCCAGCATGGGATTTTAAGTTGATAGAAAGCTGCATGGAAAAATGTAGAGAACTTGATTTCAATAGAATCCACTCGTTGAATAATTTAGATATTTTTGGAAATATGAAAATATACACGCCTTTGGGTGAGGAAATATCAAAATCCGTCATTATTCAGCATTCAAATATTAAAACAAGCAAACCGAATGGACAAAATGACAAGCAATTGAGAAGAGTTTCTAATGATGGAAATTTCTCGAAACATTGAGAGCGAAGAAATAATACTAGTTAGCATTGAACTCCCTGAGATACTCAAGCTTTTCTGTGTTTATCTGTTGTTCGCATAATCGTTTACATAATATCTCAACCACACACGTCGGGTTACTATGTCAACTCAGCAGAATCTTCACTTACACTTTGTTGTGTTAATGTAGATGAAATAATGTTTTCTGATAAATTTGATCGCTTCCATTATGCAATGCATTAGTGACATAATTGAAATATTATCCATGTGCTGTAATTGATTTGTTTAGCTGGATACATTAAAAATGTAGCAGCAGGGTTGGAGATTTTGAAGGCCAAACATTTTGAAGATCGGTTGGCTAGTCACTCAAAATAGGCCCGTGTCGACGACCATTGAAGACATTCATTCCATAATTAATTCTCTAGTCCATTAGAAGAATTTCAGCATTTCGCTTCTTGAAGATTCATCTTCGAATCCTTATTCTAAAGCGTTGACAGAAATGGTGGCTTTTAAACATACAAAATTGCTGATAGTTGGCGATTACAACAACTTAGGTACCCAGAATAACCGTTGCAACTCATTTTGCTTGTTTCTCCGCTTCTAGGGTATACTGTTCAGGGACACATTTATTTGGGAACATACTAATAAGTCTAGGTAAGACGCCTATTAAATTCTCGGCTGTTATTGTCAGACGAAGCTGAAGTTTGCTCTTCGCAATGTACGCTCAAAGTTTTCATAGTTGGCAAACATACTTGGCATACTTGACATTGTGTGCACGTCGACACTGATGAAGCGATAGTCTATAAGCAATTATTAATTTATTCATCTAGTTTCAAACTCTACTTTATTTCAAATAAAGTTTCCAGAATATATATACTTTGTAAAGATTGTGTATTCCCTTGTCTATCTATCGCAAACTTATTCCATATCCAAAACAAGCTATTAAGCGTATTGCTGCTCTGCTTTTTCCATGCGGGTACAAAATACATTATAAAAGCACGAATAATTGTCTAATGACCTGACTGAAGATCATGTTAGATAGAAATTGACAAATAGCTGTAGTGGTGGGATTTATCGGGAATTTTTGCTTAAGTTGAGTAACGGCTGACCTGTCGCATGCTATACAGAAATCGAGAAATCGCATGATTTCCAGACTGTCCACTAGGGTTGTCCAGCTGCCAACCTTAACCAGTAGGTTGCAGAGACGCCGGCCTAACTCCGTCCAGTTTTGATTACATCGGCCGCCAGTCCGCCCGCGGCTGTTTCCAACCCTGCTACAATAAAGTGCACATTTCTTACGCATAACTAAATGTAACTATATTATAACTGCATGCGATACGAAAGCACTTAGAAGATGAATCATACAGCTTAACCTTATCAACACTGCGTTCCAAACGTATGGTCATGTCTTTCTTTACAAAATAGCTCTAAAAGAGATCTGAGAATGAAAGGTTGATGCATTTCACATCTTTAATTCGTAATTTTTGTCTAATTCGCTGATCTTTGAAGACAAAGTAGACAATTCAAAATTCTGAATTTAAGTTTTCAGCATATAATTCATTACTTTTTCAAGAACTGCATGTATGCTGAGTCAGACAGTAATCTTGAAATATAACTTTTCAAAAATGTGAGAATTGCGCGATTTATGAGCTTTAAACTTATGCATCTGCAATCATCTAAACCTTCCTTTTTTTGCTACTGGCAATGATTGTGTCGTTTGAGAATGCCAATGTTGGCAATTCACGTTTCATTTCTCACTTTTCATACTCATACAATTCAAGACAACTTGCAAGTCTTCCTGTGCATCATTCTGCAAAAGTCTCATTTTTGATCTCGTCCTTTGCAGAAACTCGTGCTGGCGGCCTGATGATCATGAAGATGCTTTTTACGCATGAATTTGTCTCTAAACGATGACAAAAATTCATCCATGCACATCCAAATGTTCATCTTATTAGACTTCACATGTAAATGGTCCAAAATAATTCATGACATTGATTATTTAATTTTTACTTTGAATTTGAAGTTAATCCAATGGAAACGACAAAGTATTCAATTATTTCGAGCATCCATAATTTTGAAGTCTGTAATTTTGCCAATGGCTTAGTCATGGGTTCCGGTAATTTTAGATGGATGTGAGTATGAAATACATCCAATTTGCTCGATTATCCACCTAAACATTAAGTGACCAGGTGCACGCATATGATAGACCTGTAATTGCCTCTGAGTCTAATAGTTTTCAAATGAACCACACACAAATAAGAGACGAGATAACATGTGGATTCATCTAAATGTGGATTCGGAAATAAGCTTGTTTATAAATTTGGTTTGGAACATTCTTGGAGTGCTATTTGATATAAAGAGAATTGACAGTTATCAAAGCATCTATCCAATATTATTTAATATTCAGACGTGTATGTGATAATAGAAAAGTTATTTAGAATTTGAATATACGTGTACGTGAATCACGGTAGAGACGATAACTTGGAAGCCTATTCGAGCGCATTGCCATTTATCTATTATAAGACGATCGATTGTTGGATAAATAGCATTCTGAATCGATGAGAAAAATAAATATTTAATGAACCTGCACTAAAAACGAGAATGGTAATATCTTACGCTTCTTCATGCACTTATTTTTCCTAAGCGCCTAGAACTTGCTGCATTATGCGTATAGAAATGCAACCTATAGAACATTCTTGAAATAGAGTCTGGTTTCACCACAAGATGAGTTGCGATATTCATGTACATTAAACTTGTTAAACAGTAAATAGACTTACACGCTGAGCATAAGGTAAGCTTTTTGAGTTGTATTAAATGGTGTACATAATAAAAACACTTTTCTCGAGGTTAGTACTAAGCTTATGTTGAAGTTATCATGATAGATGCGTTTATGTCAAATAGACATTTTCCAATTAATAAAACAGGTTTTCATGTTTACACTAGAAAACAGAGGAGCGCATTTATTTACCTTTATTCTCCATTAGAAAATGGATTGATGTAGTTTCCATGGTGGCACGTTATTGTACGCATGCAACGAAGAGGACACGGGAGATATGTCCCAATAGACTTTTCAGGAATGATTGTTCGTCTTTGAAAGAAATTGTTGTGAAAAGAATCGCATTCCCCAAAAGTTAATTCAATGGAACTTTTTGCTTTAGAGTTTGCATTATGAGTAAACCTAGTTTCATTTTATAAGTCACATATTAAAGTTTCCCACTCGAAACAGAATAGATAACTGCAGTCTACTTGCATACTTGTATGCTAATAATGTTATCTTGTGATAATGTATAAACGAATTATACATGAATTGTTTACCACCCACATTTGCTTTTATCACCCACGAGTCAGAGTAATCCAGTCATCTGCAATTTACCGTATTCAAATATCCAGATATCGTATTCAGTTGTCAGAAGAAAACAATCATGTGTCACACTACACTAGTATACTCAATTGTCAAAGTAGGATAGTCGTCAGTAAAACTGTTCATTCAAGCACTGAATAATGCAATTCAATTTCTTGTCGATGATCAGACATCACTTTTCTTCAGCTGTCACAATCAGAACTGAAATCGGCCCGCTTTTTTCAGCCTATCCCCGGTCCGCATCGACTCCAAAATGTAAGGCCCGGGCTCAGCCCGGATGAATTTTGTATATAGGGTCCTATAGGGGCCCGAGTGAGAAATTTTATCGTTTTGAGTCTACAATCCAAAATGAAAATATCAATTACGTTAATTGAGTGTAATTGCCCTAAGAGTCATTCTAAAAATCTGATTGTTGATAACATGATTGCATGCTGAAGGGTCTATGTACCATCTGTAAGTAAATTGATAGCCGTTGAACAGTAAGGTGAATTCTCAATCATTGAAATTCATAGTGAATTTTCATTTGTTTTGAATGTTGTACATGCTTGGCGCGTTTGTCTATCACAAATAAATTGACTCTAATATGATGTGCAGATATGCCATTGTTGAAAGTTGTATTTAGGATCATAGAAGCAGGGGAAACGAATGCACTGAAGACATGCTGTCTGAGTGAAGTGATTATGCCGGCATTTATTTCATCATATTGCTTAAGAACCATGTTGATAGGCCATCATATGAAATTGATTCAGAGAATTTAAATGATCAAATGAGGAAAATATTTCTGATTTCAGACATAATAAACATCGGCCCGGATATCAAAAGTTTCAGGCCCGTGCCCGGCCCGGGTGCTTACAGAATTTTCGGGCCCGCTTCCAGCTCCGGTTACAATGCATCAATATTCTCAATTATTTTAGAACTTCGCTATTTGAAGTGCTCGATTGTTTTGTAGCACGGTGCCTTCTCATTTACCGGTGCAGCGGCCCTGTGGTAAAGTGCTCACTCTGCGTCCGGAGGACCTGTGTTCATTCCCTAGTCGGATCAGTACTAAGACTTCTTAAATAGGCAAGCAGTGCAATAAGTGGTTTGTCATCACTCAGCAAGCTGTGAACTGACGAGAGAGAAGAAATGTCCTATGCCTTTGGTAGACCAGATGATTGCGTCTGCATCTTTGTCATGGTGCTCCAACGTTGCTGAGTGTCATCTAATTGCTAATAAAGCAAAGTGGTTGCTGTTTTGAACTCATGAGACCACCGGCAACATGGCCATTGGAAGGATCGGTATGTAATTGGAGTTTCTCATTAGGTAAAGGCAAAGCAAGGATGCATTTGGACGACTCATTTTTGACTTGACTGAATGATTCTAATGCAGTTTCAGTTCAGGTCAATTTCTCGGCCTTTATGAATTCATACAACCGACTAGTCCGAGCGAAATAGTTGGGAATGTAATTCCTAAGAATCGCTACAACCAGAGGCTGGCGAGGTTGCGGTTAACCGAGTGCTCAACCACGCGGCTGGGTTAACCGTGTGACAAGCCAACCGCGCACGTGCCTGGCTACAACTGTTTAATTGTTAATCGGAAAATGTGTGATAGCTTCACTGCGCTCAGGATGTCGTCCTATCTTTTCATCACGGATGTAGAATCCAAGAAAAGAAACTGAATCCTTGTAGAAAGCATATTTTTGCGATCCAGAGTCAAATTGAATGAAGATTCTTTCGAAAACTTTTCTAAGAACCATGTCATGTTGTTGTCTGTCCGGAACATGTCAAGTTAAACACAAATTCCATTGATTCACGTGAAAACATGGCTACTTCCAGTCTGTTGGATCAGCTCTTCAACTTTAGGCGTGGAGAAAGCCTCTAGCTTCGTATGGCTATTGACAGGACGGTAATCAATTGCGAGATGGTGACCACCACAACACTTTGAAAAAGCAATACACGGATAAGGCGCCAGGAAGACCTGTATCATTACATACTGCATCGTCAAGTGAGGAGAATTTCCTTAATTTTGATTGAAAAGGCTTGTAACCTTCCTTAAGATTGACAATGGAGAAAGCTCCGCCGCTATACGAGGCTTCCTTCAAAGGTTTTTCAAAGACGTCCTAATGCTCTTGAATCAAGGAAGGTAATGCGATGGTTTTCAATACTAAGTGGAAGTCTAGACCAGTCTCGTTAAACTTCAGATTACGAAAGCTATTGAAGACATTCATGCCAAGAAGATAGTCAGTCGAATATAGTGCCCAATGCACTACGTAGAAATGTGCTCGATGTTGATATCATCAACAACATGTGGATCGTGTATTGCGTGTCGGTAAGTCTCTGGCGTTCCATTTCCCATAGTAGCTGCGTGAGTGACAGACACCATCACTGAATTTAGTCCTAACCTGTGAATGAGTTTGTCAACTTATTGTCGCACTCCCATCAAAGACCGACGAGGACAATCGAAAAAATAACATTCTATTCTGTTAATAACTTCTTCATTCTCAACTAGGTCATAACCGCGACAAAAATTTTAAGAGAAAAAATTGAACTGACTGATATTGTGCTTGAACTGCTTTGACTGTGGTCATCCCCACTGTGTGAAGATCTATGTAGATCTGTTATGCTTCCAGTGTAGAAAAATGCAATTTTTGTTGATGTGTCTGATCTTTTTGTAGCAATTGTTTGAAAAGGAAAGCCAAACTTCACGATCGCGTGGGACTGACAGAGAGCTAGAGCTCCGGGCTTTGGAACGGGACGGACGAGGACTCGGGTCAGGTTAAGGAAAGAACTTCAGTGAATTTTGTTGCAGCTACTGTCTAATTTGCTAAACATTCAAGTTGCCTCTTTTATGTGCAATGACCATCTTTATAGCTTTATCCAGCGTCAGTTCATCTCTGACAATAACTTAGTACGCAGCTGGTCAGACGTCAAACTAAGAATGAACTGATCTCTGATATTCTGATTATATATAGGTCCACTATTAATTTTTGCACCATGATGCAGTATTATGTCCTTGACATGCTCGAATCCTCAAAGTGAATGATTTATGCAACTACAATTCTATGCATGAATTCACATGCACTTTGCTAATGACATGCCTCTAAATGCCAATAAAATGATATCGACATGCCGAGATATGAGAAGCACGAATAATTATGTGAAATCAAAGAAATGTCAGACGCACTTTTTGATAAACTAAACACTCACACCAAATAGTATTTTGCAGTCGTTTTTTATTAGCAGTATTTTCTCAAGCCATGTCAGTGAAGACAGACAGCTAGAAAACGAATGCAAATAGGATAATTATTGGTACTGATGAAGAAAACACAAGTCAAATTCATAAGTGAAGATGCTTTGCATGTACATTACGAAAAGTATCTTCATTAACAGCTACTCCATTGCCTGGTGTGTGATTTCATGATGGCTTTATTGAACAAGTATTGTCATTACATATTCTTTACAGCAATTTTATGATTTATATCTAAGTCAGTGTACTGTGAAGGAATTCAAAATCTTATATTTATCCATTGACATGTTTGTCTATATCTACCTGTTAGTAGGGTTTTGTTTATTTATTCTCGATATCCATTGCAGGTAATGGCTACATTGAAGGTGCAGAGTTAGACAATTTTCTACGAGAATTCATCTCGAGCGTTATTCCTCATGACATTGGTCCAGAAGTAAGCTTGCACCATTCCCTTAACTGACTCATTTTGGGCACTACTGCAGTTTAGTGCACCCTCTATGAAAGAGACGGAAACGCGCCTACTGCAGTTTAGTGCACCCTCTATGAAAGAGACGGAAACGCGCCTACTGCAGTTTAGTGCACCCTAAAACAACGGCGCATTCTCCCGCAAACGATGACTACGCACATTACACCGAAGCGCGCGCTCGGTGTAATGTGCGAAGACGAAGACGAAGACACATTAAGACACAAAGACACTCATTTATAACTATAGGGAAGAACGAACGGCATTCATTCTGTTGATTAAATCATGTTGTTCTCACATGCATTTTAGGGTGCACTAAACTGCAGTAGGGGTGAAAGAGGGTGCACTAAACTGCAGTAGTGCCCTCATTTTGAATACCCCATCTTTAGGTCTTTGATGAATATTTTTAGGTCTTTTGATTCATGTGTCCAGTTTACAGCTTATTTTATGCCTTAAGCCGGAAGGCGGAATAGTGGCAGAATTCATAAATCAAACAAATGTCTAAAGAAAGCATATTCCCCATGCATACTGAAATCCCGGATAAGTGGACCGTTGCCGTCATGATGATTATACACTCCTCATCGATTCACTTTTACAGTCTCTCGGATATAGGAAGGTTATTGTTTAGGCCAAGTAGAGGCTTCCCCAAATTTCGCACATGATATAAAACAATAATTGAGCGATTACTCTGACAAAATGAAACATCATTTAAATCTCATCACAATATACTGCCGACTTTGGCTTTTGCAGTACTGGTCAAAGAGTTCCTCATGGTCCACATTTCATTGCTATTTTTTATTACTATAAAAAGTTTCGTGCATTTTGTTTTTTTATACTGCTAAAATTTGTGAGCTAAATGTGATTGTTTGCATGTTCAATTAACAAAAAAAATAGTTGCAACCCAAGCGGTCAAAACCGCAGTATAGGCATAATACGATTTAACATTGAGTCAAAGTGGACCAGTGATAGTGTTAGTGCTTGACACCATCAGCGCATTTCAGTTCAAGAGCTGATGTTGGGTTGAACTTTTGGTATCATTTCACTCATGAATGCTCGATTCAGTTGAGAAACGTGGCCATGATCAAAGCACAGATTCCCTAAACGGTTATGTGACCATTTTTTAAACATTTCTTACTAAGTTACCGAATGATATTGCTAGAGCAGCTGAAAGCTAAAGTAAATTTGTTTTGATTTTTCACTTAAAGTAAAATCAATTAGGAGGTCTTTGTGAACTGAAATTATGTAGCATTTATATAACATAACAAAATCGGCAGATTCATGGAGGCAATATTTGAAGAAAATGATAATGTTCAGATGCAGGTTCCTTCTTATATTCACCTAGATATTTTTGAAAAGTTTGAAAGACTGGTCAAAAATATGCAGGTTGATCTTTGATAGGTGTCATAAATTCTCACTTCATTAATCAGCATCATTCCATTGCTCATTTAAGAATTAATAGCTGACATGTGAGGCAAAATGTTCTTTGGAACACATTGAGTCCACGCTTCTGATTTTGTAAATGAAGAACATCGCAAATTGTTGATGCATAGCATCTTTCGTGAAAGAAAAAACATCACATGAGCGCTTTCGGAGTTTCTCGTTCAGATGTGTGCGCATCTGTAAACTGCAGATGGAGCAGCACTGATCTGAACGAGAAGCTCCGAAAGCGCTCAAGTGACTTTTTCTTTCAAGAAAGATGCTACGCATCAACAATTTGTCATATTCTTTATTTACAAAATGTTCGCAAAATGATAGAATTACCGGAAAAACCAAGGTTTACAGATATCTATGCTAAACTGTATAAGGATAATGAATGAACATTATACATGCATGCCGACAAGCATTGATACTTTTTTTGATAAAGCAGCAGAAACATAGGAAAACAAAGCTAGATTTCTAATATTTTTATAGACATGCATGAGAGTATTGAACCAAACACATATTCTGGAAGCTCAATGTACGAGTACTTCGCATGATATTGGAAGCTCAACTGCATTGGCAGTTCAGTGTTCAAGCTTTAAATGTTTTGAGTGATAAACTGCACAATGATGAATTTTTATTGTCCTTGTCCCGGATACTGGATGAAGAGGGTATGGCCGTGTGGATCTCACACTCTTACATTCTTCTGTAAACTGTCACCTCCTAAAATCGAAGAAATCTGCATCCTAAAGCGCGACACACTAGAATTTTAGGAGGTTGCGTGAAATAGAATGCTGACATACTAAAGAGAACAATAACACTAGTGCGCTAGCCTCCTAAAATGCTTTGCTTTAGGATTTTTTTATTAGTTACGATTAGTGTCTTGCTTCAGTGTGTGATTTAGGAGGTGCTGGTTTATCGACAACTGTTTGCATGCTGCAACAAGAAAACTAGCAAAACATGCCGGTGTTACTCTTCTTGTTTTCCCCTGCTCTCAACTTCCGGGAGGAAAGTGTAATGTAGCTTAGGGAGAAAAAAATGCAAGTATTGGAAGTTGACTCTTCGTTTCCGTACTATTCACTTTTCCTTTCATTGAACTGAAACTGCAGTAGTGAGAAATCGAGGCTTGTGGCCTCTAGGAGACTTCATTAACTTTGCACTTTCCACTCTTTTTCCGACGAAGAAATTAAGTATTGGCAGTTTTCTGATATGCTTTCTCCGGGCAGAAACTCAGATTGGGGAAAGAATATCACAAACTGGTATTGCTGTATTGCTGCATTGATACATGAAGCCACAATCTGATAAACGCCTCATACCTAAGTAAGGTAAACTATTTAGCTGATTTAATCGTTCCCCAATGGCTGAAGAGCGGTGTTGTGGAAATACAGCAGGCCTATTAAGCTATACATCACATTGATGTACCCATCCTTAAAACCGTTTAACTCTAAATGTCCATTTCAAAAATGTCATCTAAATGATGTCAAATTAATATTTCCTTTCTAGTTGAAGCTGACTGCGAAATGTTGATTAGATGAAATTTTTTTCAACCGATCATTGTTGACAGATATTTTATCCGACTGACAGTCAAATCCGTTGATGAATTGAAAAGCTACAGTGCTGTCCTATAAATATTATTCGGCTTGTGATCGTCTTGTTTGATGTAATTGAATTTACATTTGCATATTTAAAGGATTTCCTCATAAGCACTAATTACAGCTTTTTGTGAAATCCCTTATTTTTCTAAAATATTTCGTTGCATTCCGTTAGATTTCAGAGTGACAATGGGTCTAGATCTTTTCTGGAAACATTTCAAACCAGAAATTGAATTACAGCGATGTGACCTGACTGTCCTTACCGACATAATGTCAAGCCAGTTTGTCCAATATTACTTAGTAAGATTTACGATCCATATAAATGCACTTATCTTATATTTGTAATCTTTTATTGAGCGCTACAAGCATACATGAACAGCTGTAAATTAGAGAAATATGCAAGCAATTTGTCCTGCTCCTAGGAATGACAAATACATTAACTGTCTAGGCGAAAGTATTCTTACTAAATAGATTTCAGCCTGTGCATCAAACTATTTCCTGTACAAAGTTAAAAATATCATCAACAAAGAAGTTAATATTAGCGAGCTTTGGAGCTCCTCTATGCATTGAGATCTTTGCTTATCATATGAGGACAAAAAGTCAGGTCCTGCCCCTTGAGTAATCGACTTAACCAAACATTGCAAATGCAACTAATATTTCTTGTCAGGATCTCTGCGCTTCACTACTCTACAACTGGGCTTTATTTTTTCACCTTCGTATTTGCAGCACTACCCTAATGAAGCAGCGATGCTGTCGTGTAGCATTTTGTTTTACATATATTTTACTTATAACTTTATATCAAATCTTGTCAAACCATTTCCCAATGGGTTTGACCCAATTTTTCGTTCTCAAATTCCTCCCGCTATAAAGTAAAATTCACTCACATCGTTGATTAGAGTAATGAGCTCATGCAAAGCTAAGAGATATACTGACAGAAATAGAAAGTTTGATGCATACCAGAGTTGATGCGAGTTTGCTTTAAATTCACTCGACATATTTGAATTGAGCATAATATTTCTCTGATGCTCAGGTTTACGCAAATAATTGTGCAATATTTATAGAAATGTAAAGAGATGTCAAGGAACGAAAAGTTCATAGTAACCAAAAACGTAAATAATACCACTCTCAAAGATTTGAAGTAGGGTTTTCGAAATCCTGACTTTTTCTGATCCCGAGATTTATCCCATGGGATTAGCAAGCCTAATGCATTTACTGATAGTATGCCTTGGGTAGCGTAGGCTGAACATTCTAGGCGTTGTTTTAAATTCAACGATGCACTGCACCGTATAATACAACTTATGATATCAGATAGACAGCTTTCTTTTCATATGCAGATATAAACTATAACAATAAGTATAGTGGTTATCGTACACAATATGCGTTGTCGCATTAAAACCTGGTATGTGATTTTCAAATCGAAATACAAATTCCGCGACATTTGTGGCTTCTGGTGAAAGACCGATATTGTATAATAATCGCTTCAAAAATTCATTAAATATTAGTGTGCTTGTATGCTTAACGCTCTCTTTTTCTTTCTCTCGACTGCCTAAACATGGTTTTATTTGTTAATATCAATGAAAGCAAACACATTTTGGCATGCTGCACAAAGATACACTAAAACAAATTCTAGCATATGATATAAATGTCTGAATAAGTAATACACACTTACATGTAATTATAAGACTATCGTGTTTGAAGTATTCTTGATAGTTAAGGTGTAATATTGATGATGAAAAGGGAAAAAGTCTAAAATACAACAATAATGCAATTTGCGACAATAATATGCGTTTATCGTCATTATCTTCTTGCTACTCCGTCTCAATACAGCCTATTTTCCTAATAACAGATGTTAACGAATCCCGCAAAAATACGATTGAAAACCTTAATTTGAAGTAATGTAGTTTATAAATGAAAAACAGTTAATCAAGTAATTATTTTTTTATGTGAAGGTTTATTCAGGGATAATTAATCGAATGAGGGAAATGCCGGGCATTGACGGCAGGATGTGTAGCACACTGCACATAATGTAACCTGTTATATCAACTTCCTCACATCGTTTAAGTGTGAACTCATATGTTGCTGCGATTTCGTTTCTACAACACCGAGCGTTCATTGATGTGATCATCAAATGCTCTATTGAAAGTACATTTAGGAAGAACCGAGCATAATTCGAAATTTCAAAAAAAGCACTTTTCAATCAGTACTTGCAGATCATTTTTGAAGAAGTAAATCATGTAATGCATAAGACGCACGTACCTACATACAAACACAGAAATGAACAAAATTGATAGTGAAGAGATAAAGGCGGCAAAAATGCCGCAAAGGCAAATTTGATACCATCGAACTGATAGACAGAATTTGAAATACCGTACATGCTGATCGAAAAGTAACGCAAAAGAATTTACAGTACAGCTGCGTGTATTTTATAATTTCTATTAAAATTTGCTTCTACCCATAGCTTGTTTCATACTGCCAAACCGAGGCTTATTCAATGCACTCTCGATACTGCGAAGTTACGCATAATTGATATTCAATGAAAATCAACACTTAGAAAAATGTTGAATGAATATAGTTTGCTAAAATTTGAGATCAATAGATAATTTGAAATCACTTGGATAATAGAATCCAAGGGCTCTACAAATACCAGATGGTCTACAATCAATGACATCAAACTCCTACAGATGCAGTTAACCTGCATTTCGAATACCAAAGCTACCCAAATCAATCCTCTATGTCATGATACTTTTACAACCCTGAATCCATTCTCGAAAGGAGAACTATTGAGAAGACATACTGTTTCGATTTACTGAAGAAATTGAATTGCTCAAAAAAAAGAGGATGATCGACCAATTTCGTGGACTATCTGTGAAGAACAGTGGTAGACTATCTGGAAAGAACAATTTCAGAATCGTTCCACAAAAATTCGAAGGTGCGAACAGTACTGATTTCAGTCCAGTCATATCTAAAGTGAAGTTTTATCAACAGAACACAGTGACTACCTCGGATTTCATCTTTAGCTTGTTTACGAGTGTCTTTTCAACATAACATCGACGTCAGTGGAAGCGTATGGAGCGTTTTCCACTGTTGGTTTGCCAGACAAAACACATATGTTTAGTGCTTCATTCGCTCTTATTAGAAAGAAAATCTTCGCAGTTATCGATCCTCACTATTTTTAGCATACCGTGGCCATACAGCTACTGCATTCGTTACCTTCAATGATGTTTGTTCGATGAAAAAATGTTTTGGATTGCTTTTCGCGTTTTCATTTTTTACCGGTGATACCGGCTTTATCATTGCTGAAATACCGAAATACTGGTTTTGTAAAAGTGGTCCGGTATTGCGATCCTTAATTGTATCACACAATCTGATTCCTAAACAGCATGAGAAAATTAATGTCACTTTAAAGACATAATCATATTACCTACAAGCGTTAAGCATGGATTATATTAATTTCTTTTACTCAATTTACTTAAAATTTTAAAGCCTCTGCTGCATGCATGATTTTCTTGAGAAATGAAGATAATGACTCATGTCAAGACACATGTCTTGCATGACTACAGTCCGTTTCAGAAAAAGTGGATCATCCTAAAATTTGACTAAATAAAACATAAGTATGATACAGAAAGCATTTTTCATGTTATTTCATGTCCCTAATATATTTAAATGTCCTTATATAATCTGATAAGCTATGATACAGTAACGGTTCTTAAGAAGCTAATATTTTGTGGCCCTACCCTTATTGTCAATGACATTACCAATGCGTCTAGGCATTGATTCGATAATATCGTTGATTTTTGACTGATCTAACTTTCTCCACTCTCTTTTTAACAGTGACGTAAGTTGTGATACGCCATCTGTAGGTAGCAGTGAACGACGAACGTTACGTTTTAGAATACTCCATACATTTTCTATGGGATTCAGATCAGGAGAACGAACTGGCCAAGATAATGTCCTAAGCCCTAATTGAGACTTGCATAAGTTGACTCTACTACTCCTGTGACACGTAGCATTATCATCCATAAATAACCAAGTCGATGGATCACCAAGTTGATCTGTCATTTGGCCAATGTTCATTCCTAAAACATTCACATAGCGTTCAGAATTCATGGTTCCTTGCTGTATGTGAAGTTCAGAGCGGCCATTGGTCCAAATGCCAGCCCAAATCAGTAGAGTCGCACCACCTTGTACCCGGGGACGATGTAAATGTCTCGGAATTGCCTGATCAGATTTTTTCCATAATCTCAATCGACCATCACTATCCTTCAAACGGACTGATGCCTCATCAGACCAGACTACCCGATCACATTGATTTTGCCAGTGACAATGACTCATTTCCCATCTGAGACGTCTTTTTGTATGCTGATCTGATAATTCGATCTGAGAGGGCCTCTTACAGCTCTTGAAATTCGACTCAATTAAGTCTTCTACGAATAGTGGACTTAGAAATAGACGAGTCTAGTGCAACCATCTCAGTTAACGAGAGACTTGGATCAACTTTAACAAATCTCAAAATTAGGCGGTCTCTAGGTTTGGATGTTTTGCGTGGACGGCCAGAGCTCTCTTTACGACAGAGTCGAAAATCATCATTATGCCATCGATGCACATTTGTGTAAGGGACATTTAGTCGCTTGCTTGTAGCTCGCAAAGAAAACCCTAGTTCTACCAAGGCTGACACTTTGCCTTTTGTGAATGCGATCTCGTTATTGTTCATTTGTGCTTTGTATTGTTTTCAGCCGGTAAAAGATAGATTTCTAGCTGAAAGCAATCAGGAGTGCTGCCATCACCACCGCAACGAAGTCAGGAAGCTATGGAACATGAAGTCCAGTTAATCACATGTAGCAGTTACATTATTGTTGATGAATAATGGTGCTATACTGGCTCTGATTGACCGATTTTCTTTATTTTTGTTTTGCTTGATAGCTTTTGGCTTGTAGAACAACATATTACATAACAAAGGAAACAAATGTAATTTTATAAGAGTGAGGTATGATTTTGTGTAACATTGCTAAATGAAGATCAAATTATCTACTACTTTTTTTATCTATAACAGGAAAACAACTCAATATTCATGCTTGAAATTTCCAACAATGATATTAGTAAGCACAACTGACATATCTTCCAAATTTCAGAGAAATTCGTTCAAGTTTGGTGGAAGTAGACAAAGTTGAAGTTAAGGCGATGTTTAAGGGTGATCCATTTTTTAGGAAACAATCTGTATTATCATAACTATGAAATCGTGCAGCAGATGAAAGAAAATATAATAAGTTCTATAGGAACTCCGCACATTTTTATGGGAATTCCCATAAATGAAATTGCTATTCACATCCCATGTGAAATCCACGGCAAGCCTGGAACTTCCCTAGCACTTGGCTAGAGATAAGTATCTTAGCTTATAGTCCATCGTATTGGAATAAAAATGCTTGATTCTTCACAGATTTGTTTTTGGAGGGTTTGTGACAAACTTGTCACGAGCTTCACGCAAATGCATGTGTATTTCCCTTCGAAATATGCTAAATGCACGTATGCAACAAGTATTTTCATGTCAATATGTATAATGCATTCATGTGAGATATATCCATCGAATACATTTCGCTTGATTTACATTCACGATCCTTGATCATGCAAACATAATTACCGAATTTACTGAAGGGACTACTTATCTGAACGTTGTAAATCCTTCTGTTGTCACCACAGAATTAGACAGGTCATCTCTTTCTCCGTTTGACTAGAAGGGAAGCATTGGAACATGTAACGTTATTGAAATGGTACAATCTCCTGACTAAATACCATAGCAATCGAACAATCAGCAGCCAGTTCAACATTAAACACGCCAAATTGTGCAAAGTTTCAGTGACTGTTATCAACCAGATCACACAGCAAAGAGACACAGACGATGTCAAGTTCTACAGAGAAGTTTGTGAACGTTTTTTCATGCGCCTGCTAACTTTTTTAAAATGATCGGAGGGCCCAACATTATCGAGAAAACTTTTGCGCAATGATCTGAATTCTTCGAATATGAAGGAGTCGTGGCGATCGGAGCATTTTGAAGGAATTCAGAGCAATCCGCAAGCGACGCACGACTATTTTTCCTATCTCTGGAAGGTATTGAAAATTTCTTTTTGCCCACTTATTAAGTTCCTGCATGTGCCATCTGTTTGAATCAGTTTGCACGTCTAGCAAAGTGATACGATTAAACAATCTAATTCTGTGGTTGTCACTGTCTCTTGTTACTGTAAATAATAGCTTGTAAATTACATCCGATTGAAAAGAAGCAATTTTCTATGAGGCATTACATGTGAATGCTTGCACTTTTGTATTAAGCCTGTGGCTAACAAGAGTAGTTGTCAAGATTAGAAGACTGGATGCATCGTTGCGTATTGGATGTCACAACTGTGTAAAATACGTGTATGTGGAGATTAATAACAAATCGGTGATCCTATGCGTCAATACTAAATGCTATTTGAAATTGCATTTTTGCTTTGCATAATCTGCCGCACCATGGTCGCAACCGATACAGAAATCAATCTTCAATCTATATAGCGTTGTGTTTAACTTTCTCTATTTCTAGAAACAGATGGCATTCGAAAAAAATAATCAGAGCGTTCTTTGCGAAAAGCAATCCCATATGGGAACACTTTGAAGTAGGATCACTATGATTCGATCATGCCGCATGCAAAAAGTCAATTAAAAACATGCTTATTGTCATTTAAGTGGAAAAATTCAGTTTTCTAATTCACTTCATCCTTGCTGTAGGTAATCACGATTAAGCATCTTTAATGAAACAAAAACATGATGAGTCGATTCGAAAATTGGATCACTATCTCGTACATGTAGGAGTCAATAGCAATTATCGAATTATAGCATTCATTCAACATGAGAGGTACTTAGAACTTAACGAATTTGATCACTTTCATGGTCAAGATATGTGAAAATCAGGCAAGTCATTAAATCTGACAAATTTTGTGATTGAAAAACATTTAGCTCCCCAACAAATTTTGTCTTATAGCGTCAGTTTTAGCGATGAAGTTTATAAATCATTCTCTGAATTGAAATGCGAAATAGTCAGTGATTCAAAAGTGTCAATTATTTATGCAGCAGAAAATACATGCACAGCGCACTTACAATTCAGCATAGAAATTGACAACAATGATACCTCTAGAATGGAAATTAAGCTTCATGCAATGCACAATAACGGCACATAAATCGCACGCATTTTCACTTAGATGCACCTGCCGACGTCTGTATGATTGGTTTAGAATCAGTCACATGAGTAGATCGAAGCTGTTAATTGGTGGTTCATGCCCCAACTTAGTTCCCCCGGATGTGCCGCGACCTTAAGTCAATTTCCATTCTAGCCAACTTCCGATAAACAGTTTATTTCTATGCAATTCAGTGATTCTTTGGTCTTCGAAGTTTGAAAATCGTTTGAGAGAGTAAGCCAGGATGTACTTTACACCCCCTGCAGCTTATGTCTATCATAGCTCTGTTTAACTTCCTGAAATTAAATTCTTTAATTCTTAAATAATTCTTTAAATTCTTTAATGATGTCATCAAATGTAGAAATCATTAATGAATTTGAAAATTACGATAAATGATGTCAACCTCCTGAGTTTGTAATCTCAAATTTCTCACCTGTCGACATAGGCCATAATCTGGCAAATCCCAATCGGAATTTCATAACCATAGATGTGTTTCAAATTTTATCTGAGAACTGGCTTATGTCAAAAATATAAACCTCTTCCGATTTCAAATCTGAACTGTATCAACATGCACATGATCATTTCACATTAAATACTTGATTAATCAATAAGAAATTTTTGAAAGATTAATGGAAAAGCCAAGTTATATTTGTAAAAACATTTGCAAAATCTTCTCAATTCGGCTATCTAAACCATGACCATTCACAAGAGGATATTTCTTCAGAATGGCTGTGGTTCTGATAGCCGAGATACATTGAGAAGATCTTGCAAAGATTTTTATAAATGTAGCTTGACTTTTCAATGAATCTTATGAAATTTACAATGCCCAGCCAATGCACATTCTCAGAGCTTAATTAGTAATATGATAGCACAGCACCCATAACAGTTAATCAGCGCCAAACAATCAAGAGTTGATTGACATGCATTTGTTTAATGTAAGATGCAATTTACCCGTTATGATGATTCTTTACGGTCAATGCTGTGATCCAAAAACGAACTGGTAATTTAATGTTTGCTCAAGGAGAGTAGGTAACAGACAACCTAGTTTTGTAATTTGATTATTTATGATTGATTTCCTTCATAATTATTGCATTACCTTACATTCGGTATGAAGGAATTTTGTTTACATGGAAGTCTACCGTATGCAATGCACATATTTCAATTTCAACATGAAGAAGTGATAACGATAGCTCATGATACTTCGTTTAAGTTTTAGAGTTGACTTTCTTTGAAATTTTCTCATTATTACTTAATGTAATGAATGTCTGGAGGTAAAGAAATTTATTCTTTGAACTTGCCGCACTATAGACAATTACATTATTCAAAATGAGACAGTTTCTTTCATCGCAATGCAAGAGACTCAGATCACTTACCATTTGTTTCTAGTAAATAATAATGGAAATTAAATTCTTTCTAGGAAAGCCAATTTAGTAGACTACCTTCCTATCTTCAACGCATTTCTTTAAATTAATAATTTTGAAGCATTTCTTTCTTGAAGTTCAACAAACTCAGTGATGCAGACATTTCTTCCAATACTTTCAAAACATATACTATTTCTTTAAATCTCAAACTATTAGATTTCTATATTTCATTTGTTTTGCCTTCAGGAAATCTGTTAATTATTGAAAGTGCTACTCTCCGCGTAATAACGAACTACACTACCGCTAAGTTCTGTAATTTCCCGCGTTATGTAGCACAGTACATAATCCTATGTCTCAAATTGGTTTCATTTCGGTGAAGCGATTAACAAACTTATCGATTACTGAGCAAAATGTACAGACTTTATCTTGTAAGCTGAAGTAGCACTGAAAACGATCTCTTATTGCTGCAGTATCGTTTTCTTTAATCATGAAATATTAAGCATTTCCTCACTGTGACGACGTTTGAACGATAAGTTTCTCATTTTGTCATGTTGACTCATTTCATCAGCAAACATAATACTACAAAATCAACTTACTCTGTACATGGAATGAAAAGGAATATATATATATATATATATATATATATATATATATATATATATATGCATGTATATATGATGTCAAAAAGAAAGTAAAGTAACCATATGTCTTATAGGAGGAAAATTATAGAGGTGTCCGATCTCGTGACTTACATCTGAAAATGTTGCGGAAAACTGTCATCTTGCAATTTTACACATAGCTCTAATAGACATCTCAGGTGCACATTCAGGCATCGATCTATGTCATTGTGGATGCATCATGAAATGAATCAACATTTTTAGCATTTTTACTGATTCATTTTCAGTCTTAAACTGTCTGCGATTGCATTTGTATTTTGAACATGCTGTCTTGAATGTCATTTCGTCTCACAGTCTATTGCATTATTTCGAAAGAATTGTTTCAGCAGTATTTGCCGAATTGCTAATTTCTGCTTCTCATCCTTATATGCAAGACTTAGATATTCGCATCGATTAAACTGACTTCGGACATTTTCCTTTCGCGGCTAACATTAATGACTTATCTACACATAGCGGCTACTTCGCGGCTAGCTATTTATAGACTCATTGAAAGTAATGCGTCAAGTATTTTATGGATGCAAACGAATTAGTGTAAAACACATGTTTCTTAAAGTTTTTGTAAAAGTATAAGTATGAATTACATCTGATGAAGGCCTCGGGCGAAAATCTGTGACTTCAATATTTTAATACATTCGAGTTCTACCCATATATTCTGAATTTTCTTTCCCTTTTTGATAAATACTATTACTCGATGACTGGTATTTTGGATAGATTCAAATAAGTTCTTCCAGAAACTACAGTTTGAATTTTTAAATCAGTTTAACTCTTAGTAGAGATGTGAGTTCTAAATAGTAAAGTATACTAGAAGCCATGGTCGTCTATCTCTCAATATTGCAGCTTCAGTTTGAATCACAGTAGAGGTAGTAGATGTAAGGCGGTCATTTGCTATCAACGCTACAAGCATTGTCTGTTTTTCCGGAAAGCAATTGCAATCAACCTTAGAATGTCTACTTACAAAGAGAAAAAGAATTATCGAAAAACGCAAACTGCAGCTCCGGCTAACACGCAATCTTAAATACCACGGCAGATAATTTGTAAAGCAGATTTTCGGAACAACTCCATTGAAAGAAAATTAGGAGTTATGCAATTTTCATATCATGTTGCTAAAGTTTGAGAGGTAGATAAGGATGCGCATGATAGAGGCCTACCATAATCTGGCAAATAGAGCGCGACGAATGAGCAAGGCTGCAGATGAACTGAATTTCAGGGTGTTTGTCCTGATTACTTTTGTCTATTAGTGTTTAAATACATGTCGCTTGCTTCATAGAAAATGATGTCGAATCAATCAATACAGTAATCGCACTTCTGTCTTGACAATCTGGAGACTCTAATCGCAAAATTTGTTGGATTTACTTCATTCGAGTTTCAATAAAAATTGAATAATTTTACATGTAGCTTTTTTAATTTGCTTATTCATGTGGACAACCGGCATACAGCTATAATTATGGAACTTGCAGATACGAGAAACTGTTTGAAAGATGCTCATATTTATCTATGACTCTTGTGCTGTATTTTTTGATGGATTCAACCTTATTTGAAAGTGGGCCTTATTAACCGACTATGAAGGTTACACACTTGAATTTTATTGATGCGTTCAAGCTCTATCAGAAATCAGAGTGATTTTCATAAGTTTAGCAATATACATGTATACCTCTTAGTCTGCTATAGGTGAGCCTTATTCCCCTCCAATGCCTCAAATGTACATGTAATTTGATCCTCCGCAAGAATCGGAACCGAAGAATCCAGAACTGTGCTGGGATAAATCCATACAATTCCTCGTCATATCACTCCTTGTAGATAAAATGCTCTGATTCGTTATGATTCGTCTGATTTACTGTTTGCATCGTGAAGATTATTCATTTAGTAAGAAGGCTAAGTTATTGTCAAAACATTGTTACAGCATTTCAATCAATGCGCTCGCAAGCATGATACTTCCTTCTTCGCTCCTACGCCACCTACACATGAAAAGTGTGAATTCTCTTAATGAATCTTCCAAAGAAATCAGAGTATTTCATCCTCAGAAGAACCTGATTCAAATTCATCGTCTGTGTTACGAAAACTTTTGTTTGATAATTTATTGAACGGAAATATCAAAATTGAAGCTTATTGAATCGTCACTCGTGTGCAGGGAGAAAAGCTTGTTTTAAAGAACATGTTTTAAAGCAATTCTTGTTTTTTAATAATTTCATTCATTCATGACCATTGTGTTCACAGCGAGAGCAAATTAATCATCCTCAATGAAGGACATTATTATTATTGAAAAGAACCAGTCGAAATAGTGTGAAATAGTGTGTTAGCGATACTACCGGTGTGCAACGCATTTCTGTGGTACATGCAACCGCGAGCATGCCAAATACTGAAGACTCTGATCTTTTACATTTATTCGCATTTGCTCTTTATGCTGTTGATTACTTAATATATAAGTTGAGAAAATTCTTTCGCTTGCTCTTAGTGTTTTTAGATTGAGTCTAGTGCATAACGCTTAATTTTTAATGCACACAACATTTCTTTGGGAATGTCCGGATTCTTATGACTCTTTAATCAATAATCATATCTAGTCAAAACAAAGACTGTTCTAGAAGAGTGTAAATGTGAATATTTACAAGCCGCGGCGTTTATCGGAGGAACACGGTGGCAAATTTTCATGGCAATGTCCCGTTTCTGTTGGTTTTTAGTCATTCATCATCCAACCAAAACATTCATTTAATAAAAATAATCCCCAAAACTCCAATTATTGCATTCAAGGAAGTGGGTGAACGTCCAATGTATTTTAAACTTCTCAGATTGTCTTCAGAGTTGCCCATAATTTATTAGTCTTCATTAATCAAAATTTAAATTCATGTGTCTTTCTAAGAAGGCCTAAAAGCTGTTGCTTAATTATTCAATTTCTCTCTCTTTCTCAATGAAAATTTTCGAGGACCGAGGAAGTCTCTCGAAACTCCGGAGTCTTCTCGAATTGTGATTTTTTGATCGGGGCCACAGTGCGCGAAGCACAGGGGAACAAGTTTCATCTTCTCTTCTCTTCTCTCTCTCTCTCTTTCTCTCTCTTTGTCTGTCCTTCTCTTCTCTCCTCCTTGTTCACAAATGCCAAGTAAAACTATATCAGAGAACGAAATCCACTTTTCTCTTCTCATTTATTTTCGAGCTCCTATGAGATTAAAATGATTTATATGAGGTAGAGGATCCTTTTCCATGAAACAATTTGCCTGTCATCGAAGTGACCTATGCTCACTGACAAGAATGAAGCACTATACGATTTTGTACGAAGTCAACAAGACTTCCATCCATTTATCAGTCATTCAACCTAATTGTGTTGAAGCGAAGTAACCTGGATGAGAGGTTGAAATTGACATGACACTAAGTATAGATGACATCGCAATATAAGTCGAAGTCATATTTTAGAAGTCCCACCAGCCTTTCTCAACCAGAATTCTTCATTTCTATTAACCCAGATTGTACTGCTTTGTGCATGATCACAGCTTGTCCAGCACGCTGTGACGAATAAATTTAGCTGTAATTGATATAAATAGTTATATTATTTAATAATATAAGTCAAATTTAATTGATAACTCAGCATAAGAGCTATTGTGATGTTTTTATTATATGCTTAAAAGTACATCCTTTATTATTTGTTTTGGGGAAAAGTAAAGGTATTTGATTTCACGCCAAAAATCTTGGAATGTAGAATCACAGATGTAAAAGTAAAATTAAACATTCTGAAGTAAAGTCAAAACAGCAAATGGAGGCGTATCTGTCTTCATGGAGACTTTCGTTCTGTTATATGAAATGCACAGTGGTGCACCTTCGATTTTTGGCATCTGAATTACCCTCTTGTACATATTTTTCACTTTTTGCCGTCCATCAATGTAAATTGTTCATAACAAGGCTTGCTTCTTTTTGCCTATATAAGAATCATCCCTCCATTAAAAATTTTGTACAGGACATATTATATTGGACTCAATGTAGAATTCTGTATTGCTGCAGAAACCTACGCTCAAATCTTGAGATGAAACCACATCACGGAGTTCATTGCATCATTGTGTTACTGTAGAATCTACCACAATAGATCCACTACACAGAGCAAGCCGTGTGTTAATAATGGAATGAAATAAGCGAAAAATCAAATCACTCTTTTTCGCAGTCGAAGTGAATTTCCTACGCCAGCTAAAATGAATTTTGTAGTGGCTTATCGATGAATGAAATGATACTAATGACCTATCTGATGTCAGGTAAAAAATCTTTCAAACAGAAAAGAGACAGCAAACTTTAATCACTTTCTTAATCATGACGACATCATCAAATCGATTGCATTTTGTGTGCAATCGCAATCATTTATGAGGATGGAAAAGCTTCACCATTTTGAATAATATATAGAATAGAATAGAATAATTCTTTATTCTCCACATAACAATCAATGAATTCATACATGTATGTACAAAGATACATCTTGTGTTTGGCTTGGTACAAAGTCATAAAAGAAGGAGAAAAGGACCAGAGGACCCACATAGTTGGGGTGAACTGGCCCTGCGCAGGTGACACAATGCACTTTACAGCATGTAAATCAACATTGACATCAGCAGCAAACATTACATTTTAACTCAGTTATATAAACATGTTTATTCACAATTTTCAGTCATTTTATATTCTCATTCACGACTACTTTTTGTAGCCAATTGTTGCAGAAGAAAAAATATATATAACATATCGTCTTGGGACAATAACTGTGCATGCACGAAATTTACATGAACTTTTTATACATCATAACTTTCAGTAGTCTTTTATCAAAAGCTGTACATGAAAATATTTTTCAATTTCTATTGGAATCATTTCTTTTATTTTAAATAGTTGTTTTTACAAACAGTGAGAAGAGCTCTCATACTGAGGATTTACACAAAGTTTTTACCATATAATAATTCTACAATTCATCATCTTTTCATCTTTCAAAGAAGATCTATTTATATTTTCAATGATTAATCAGTATAAGTGCAACAACTTTCGCTTCCTATTGAATGTTAGAATAATATCATTTACTCAATCAGATGCAACTTCATGTTTCGCTTGAATTCTCTTGTTGATTTTGCAGTTTTAATTTTGACTGGTAGCATGTTCCATTTGAAGGGAATGGTAAACGTACTTGTTTTTTGCTCCAGAGAGGTCCTACAGAGAGGTATTTGGAAATTTTCATTATGTCTCTTCGAGCACATAACATATTCTTTAAAAGGGACGGGTAGGATGTTATTATAGCAGATCTTCGTGTTAGTGTACATTGAGACTTTAAGACTAGTGTACCTTTGTGACAATACAGTAATGGAGATGCAATACCCAACCATTCTTACGAAATTATAAAATATGAAAAAGATGTCCATGTATAAATACTTTTATTGTTCGAATTAAGTCTTAAACACAAATACAATTCACAAAATTGGGTTTTAATGCAGTATACAAAAATTTGCTCCATGCAGGATGACGTTGACATCAAAATCGGTTACAACTTTGCTGGACGAAACAAAACTGGTCATCTATAAATTGATTTTTTCCTTGGGCTTCTCGCGGCAAATTACTTCATATTCTCCGGATTTCCCGTAAGACAGCTACCAAGGAAATCTCAGAAAGAAATATTGGTTTTCAGCGTTTTTAGAGATGGCATTTGTTAATGGACATCATTTAAAGGCGGCAGAAGATTTTTAGGTTACCAGAAACACGGTGGACGTTGCGATGAAATGTTTTTCGATGGTTAACACGCCTTATTATGATAAAATGAGGTCAGTCGGATATAATACTTGTGAACATCGGCCTTAACTTTGGTTTCAAATGCAAGCTGACAAATTTGGCAATAATCTTGTTTTTGCATGTCTGTCAGCTTTATCAGCAAACGCTCCTTAACTTCCATTGTTCCGATTCACATGAAATTCGCGGTGCAACAAATTTGGTGTGTGAACTTCAAATGGTGACATCATGTTGCTCTAGGTCGCTCATATTCGTGCCATGAATTGCAATTCAAATTGCAAATTCACCAATTTTGACAAATTTTTGGAATTTTTGAACTTTTGCCGAACTTTGGATGCAAATCTTCCTAATGATTGGTATTTACCATACAAGAATGCACCTACTGAGTAAGCTGTAAGTTTCATTGGAATGGATGGATTTCAGAAGGATGTCCATTAGATTGATTTGTGCATTGAATTCAACCTCAGGCATGTGTGCATAGAATGATCTTTTTTCTTCAAAAATAGCCTTTAGAACACATCAGTGAAATTATGCTCTACAGCTCTAAGTATCAAGTGATGTGATTATGTGACTAAAAAAAGGAAGGCTTTCAGATGCTACTTTTCAAAGTAGATCAAATATTCAACTTTCCAGTGAACAAAATCCGACCATCATTGCTTCCCAAGCTTGGAGAAACGCTAAAACTGAAAGTCACAAAAGCGTAGATTTGGCGTTTCAGCTTTAAGAAGACCACAGCTAAAATGACACGCCAGTATGGCTAGAATTTAAGGCACATAATAGTCAAGTAAAGAACAGGCAGTATTTTGCATGGAGTATTTTACATCCGATTGACTTTGCCATGGAGTATGCATGCAGATTACTGATTGCTTTTGGCACATAATTATTACATAAAATTTGCGATTAAATTGAGCGAGGACGCTCTCAGTTGAAGGCCGGTTTAAAACTTCGGTGCAGACTGAGCGACAATGGTGCAAATGTTATTTGCCCCCAATCCCCTAATTCTCACATTTTCATCAAAATTATTGGTGTTCAATATCTTTGCGGTGTAAGGAGTAAGAGTATGCAATTTCTACTTAACTTATTTCAATCGCTCAATTTCAAACTTCTTTCATAATTTTTTTTCATGACTGCAAATTCTATTCAGTGAATGGACGAATATGAATAATGAAGATTTGCAGTGAGACAGCAAAGACTTCGCTATTTGCTTGTACGCCACCATGCACTAGCAGATTCGACTCGACTCGAGTTCTGAGTCTTTGATGACCTTCCATGCCAAACGGCAATGAGAAGGGTGTTGAAAGAGCCTAAAAAAACTCTTAAACTGATTTGAATAAAGCTTACATGTCCTGAATCCTTACATCGCAAGGGTTCTGAAGGTACCAAACATGAGCACTTTTGATGAAAATTGAGAATATGACATTTTCAGCCAGCAGAGTCACGATTTTGTGATAACTTCACGAAATCACTATTTCCTTTCTATTCCACCGATTTCGATGAGTGACATATCAAAAGAAACCTCAGAAAATGCGCGTTTCCCTGTTGCCTGATTCACTATCATATTCACATACTTTCTTATCGAGATATTGCGCATTTTATTGCGATTTGTATGTTTTTGTTTCATGGTTTGGACCACTGCATCAGACAACAAACGGAAACAACTTTAACAAAGCTCATTTGAAAGCTGAGAATGCAAACTCAAATGATGTATGGCACGTTGTTGTGCGACACGATTTCAAGGCGTTGGAACCGATTGAATTCCAGTATAATTCAGGTGGACCGTTTTTTATGATCAAGTTTTTAGTATGCTTATGAATTCATCAGGTCTGCACTTGTATTGAGATATCAACTTTTCTGCCCATGTTATGGTTACCACATATGTTATATTCCAGGATAAAAACTTAAAATGTCTTGGGATTCCCAGGAAATCGAAATCTCTTGTTATTCCAGTCTTGTCCGTGATAAAAAGAAAAAGGTTTGAAGCATGGCTGGTTATAAAATCGCATCATTAATGTGAAAAAAGTCTTTGCTCTTCCCTAGCATATCCATTGCACCTACATTTTCACAAGAACTTCAATTATTTCATTTTTTAGAATATTTACCCTTGCGTTCGTTATCTTATATTGATAGAATGTGGGAATCCATACAACTGTTGTTCTGAAATGTGTTCCTCATACAAAGAGCGCAATCATTTGAGAATTGCTACCATCTGAAAGTCTGAGAAATGGCTTTTAAGAAATGTTATTGAATAACGTGAATGTAATTAAAATATCTTTTACCCGCGCCGACTCATAATAGCATCACAAAAATACAAACCATTCTTTGAATTCTCATTAGTTACATGATGAAACCTTTTGAACTATATTTTCAGTTAATTATTCCTCAACGTTGTCTTACAATTTGATGAAACATGATTAACAGAGGTTTGGCATTAGACGACATCACGATACATAATAGCAACGCGAGTAGAATCTTTTTGTATGACATAATGTTCTTGCAAAGACATAAGTGTCACTTGTGTAATAGGCTTTGAATTTATCCACCTTCCCTCCACCTAGACTGAAAACAAAGTTACGCCTGATTTCTGAAAGAAGCAAATTACACTCAAGTGATTAAGTCCAAACTTCACTGTCTTTAGGCAACATATTCGTATATCAATCAGACCAATTCTACAGATTAATGGGACTGAGAGTTACCATAGATACTGATCGCAGCTTCTTTATTTTCTAATTGTTTATTTGAATTTTTATCTCTTGATGCAGTCAATATGACATTTCGCTTGATCAAGCAATGATCAACAAGGGACAACAATGTAAATCTGTTGAATATCAATACAAGGACGAAAAATATAAGTTTGGGAGCAAAAATTTGAAGAGGCTGGGTCATTAACCCGCCATTTCTCATATTTTTTATTCATTGATTTTCGTAATTTTTCGTCATCAAATGACAATTCGTAATTTCTCCATCTTTGAAGAACGTATAGAATTCCAATTTGGGCAATATTGTTAAATTACTGGCATTAATTGTTTAAAATCAGTCAGAGCTGTTGTTCCCATGGTGTTGTTCAAGCAACACAATTCTTCCGATGTAATAGAAGTCATATGAATTGATCGGATTTCACAAAACTCAGGTTGTCCATTTCCTATAAACATCACTGAAGCATTATAAGTTTACTTGCTTCCTAAAGTTATGGAAAAGGGACTAAAGAAACTGAGTTCTTCTTTCTGAGTTCATCCTGCTGACACTAAGAGCTTTGATTACTACTTACATGCACTTGCAGAAAACTATTAAATCGATACTCGTCCATTACCCTTCAAATGATTCAATTGTGCTAATTGACAAGAGAACTTTTGAAAAATCATTTACTATACTGCAAAATAGCATTTTCAGAATGAATAATTCAGTTTGCTTTTTACTTTCAGGTAATCTCTGACAAAGCATTAAGAAGCATGCGAAGAGATTTTCTCGACGCTTTTGACGAAAACAATGACGAGCGCATTGAAATAGCCGAAGTAAGTCGATGAAAATCATACAATGCACATGCACTTCACTACAAATATTGCATGAACCTATTTCAGCTTGCTCAAATACTCCCGACTGACGAGAATTTCCTGTTACTCTTTCGTCGCGATAATCCGCTGGAATCGAGCGTTGAGTTTATGAGAGTAAGTTTACATATGATACATGTAAAGAGTTTTATTGATGCGTGGCATCTTTAATTTGAAAGCTTTTGCATTTGAAAAACATTTCATTTGCTCATTCAGCAATGGCAAGTTACTCAACTGAAAACTTTCCGCATGTAAGCTACATTCTGTATTCTAGCATGAAAAGATTGATTAAATAAATTGAATTCAGCGACATCTGCAACTCTTTCAGCTGTAGTGATCACCTGCAGTATTGTTTACGCAGTTAGGATGGAGTTACGCAGGTAGTTATGGAGACTGTCTGATAGATAAATTTAACTTCCTTCGATTCATGGCTATGTGATTTGGCAATTTCTGTTGTTATGTTGTGGGGCGTAGACGGCAGGAATATCAATCGTCTCCGCCACCTCCAGTGTTGTAGATCTCAACACTTCCTGTGGCCTGGAACATAAAAATAGATCACAATATGCATTTACGCCCAAACCCCAAACTGACCTTCATACCCGCTCCAGCTACACACTCCATAACGCGTTCCACACCTCCTTCACATCCCCTAGCCTTCCAGTCACATCCGTTTCCGGTACCCACTCAGTTCCAAGGAATATTGTTGTTGTTGTTGGCTCAGGCTGGGCTCGCCGCTTCCACCATCGGCAATATTGTAGAGTCTCTTCCGGTGTAGAACACAAAACTGACAAGCATGCTGCCTCTCACTTCAACCACCACATGCTTCTTCCGCCAAATCTTCATCATTTTATAAAAGCAATCCACTCTTACTCTATCTAGTCTTCTCGTTCGATTCGCTGCTCATCAGACGTTCGTTGGCCACCAAGTCACAATGCTAAACGACCCATCCGAGCACCATCCTTTTCCTACATCGGCCAACTGCAACCCAGCTTCATAATTTCTCTCAAGCCGCTTCCATCCTTCATCATCGCAAACAACCCCGTCTGACTATCAAACAACACCATCACACTGCTCCATTCATCTTGATGATTCAACAGCCATGTCAACAACGTTCCTAGCTTAACCTGGAACGACGAAGCAATTACACCAGCTCTTTTCAAAGCTTCACCTCTCCTGATTGGGGCATCCGGTGGTCGCGACCTCCAATCAGACCTCATCCAAACGTTTTGGGATTCCTTCTTGGAATTCAACTCATCTAGTCTCATGCATTTTTCCAAATTGCTCATCCGCAAGCCTTCCGCCACCTTCCGTACTTCGGACAATCATTTTCCATCAACACCGCCTCCCTAGGCGCACTCCTCATAGCGCCATCAATCACTCTCACATCTTGCAACTGCATCCTCTCTATCCACTTCACAACATCCATGTGTGTACACTTGTGTGTCCACAACATCCATGCATACTCCATAATCCATACATTTGCAACAAAATATTCCTATCCAGTGCAACGCTAGCCAGCTTCAGAAACTCCTTACTCCTACCTCAATCCTTCCCAGTCGAACTTCTCGCATACGCTACTCAAGACTTCTTTGCTACACTATTCACCTGTTTTCGTAGTCCGAATGTGACATCCTATGTGTCACCCAGGAAGCAGGAGAGTTTATCTTCCTTTTCATCAACACTTCACCGTGACATTCAACCCACTCATCTCCTGGTCCTTTAATTCATTCCGCAACATTCAACCCACTCATCTCCTGGTCCTTTAATTCATTCAATAAACGGCGTCACTGACATCTTCATCCGCCACTCTTTCACATAGTCGACATACTCTGCGACCACTCCTGTTTCTCTCAACAAATAGCATGTGCTTCCAAAGGCAACCGAGTTTTTTACCCTCCCCGCCTGCACATTCCATAATGTATTCCATTCCTTCCTGTACCTCTCCACACTTTCTACACATCCCTGACACCCCTCCAGTCCTATCGTCTAACGGTGCACATCTAGCTCCAGGGAACGCCTTGTTTCATCCATCTACATAATTCAATCTATATCACCTCGCTTATTTCATATAAACAAGCAGAACTTCTCGCTCCCCTCCGCCGAAGGCACCATCTGACCGTCAACTCCGAGCAATGTGCCTTTCAGTAATCAAAACCCAACTTCAACCTAAACCACTTCGCTTCATTCCCTGCCAACCTACAATGTCGTGGGACCCAAGCAAGCCGCAATCGCTCAGCAATTCTTCCTCACCTGTCTCACTGATTGTGGCCAACAGCTTATCTAACCAACGACTAACGGCCATATACGGTCAGTGCCGACTGGTTGCTAAATATCTTCCACGCATCTCCCTGACACTAAGCACTTACCTCCCTCAGCCTGAAAGGTGATCCCCAACATCCCGCCAGATCCCTGACAATAGTTCTTAATTAATCCTTGGGAGTTTAATTTTAGAATTGCAGAAAACAATAGAATGCACTTGATTAAATTAATTGATGTGCCGTTATTTATGACCACAAAATTTATATTTCAGGTGTGGAAAGCATTTGACAAGGATCACAGCGGTTACATCGAAGCCGATGAATTAAAGGTAATTATTTGACTGCTGAATTCGAATTCATAAAATCTATCTTATTCTCAAGAGAACCCATTGTACTGTGCAGACATAGGTTTCACTCAATAGCAATGGCAATAGTACTAAAATCTGCCTTTAAATAGAAGACTGAAAACAAATCTCATCAATATCAGAAGAAAGAGTTGATTGCACGGATGTTTTATTCATCTTATTTCTTTTCCTTAGTCAGCAAAGAGCTTCAAGTGGAATATGATTGAGTATCTATGATTGTAGAGGAAATGTCGTATTGTAAGACATAACTTAGTCAATGAGAAAGTGCCAAATAATGATGAAAGAGTAGGATGTATGAAGAAGTGGTATAGTACATCTGTCTGTTTCTGAGGACTTTCATTTCATGTGCGTTTTGCTCAATGCGTTGTGGAAAGATGAACATGGAAAAATGTCGCAATCAATTCTCATCTGAGATCATCGTAATAACAAGACAAATACATTAATTATTATGTCCTCTGCTTCAAATCGTTATGAGTTGTCACACAACAACAACATCTATAATTTTTGATTGAAAATGAGGCAACGAAGACAATCGAGATCGGTATATCTACAATTATTCTCATCAACGTCCATATTATATTGTCAAAAATCTGACTATAGGATGAAACCATTAATTGTAAATATAGAGCAGCTACAGGACAAATAGAGCATAGCAGGTAAACTTTGTTTTCTGTAGTTTCACTGCATTTTACAGACTAAGCAGAAGAAAAAGTGAAAAAGAATTTACTATGTATCTGCCATTATCTGATTTTTTAAATGTAGCATTATCAATGATCGTCTGTTTTGCATACAATTGTCTTGGGCTGCAAAGAGTTCGCTAGCGTTGCTATCCTGTTCACAAAAATGAGATTATGATGACTCGTAAATGCCATCATTTTTAAGTAATACATGCATAAATACATGTTTATTTAATGTAGCGGTTTTCTCCATGAATACTTTAACTGCTATTATTCTTATGGGTAATTAAACGCTTAATTGTAAATTTCGCCCGCTTCTGATGTGGACAAAAAATGCTAAATGCTTTGCATTTGTTTACGTATAATCAAGCATTAAATCTGTTCGGTTGCTAGATATTCATTGCTAGATTCAACTGCTCACGAACATCTTGCTTCTACGAAGTCGCATTAATATTAACGGTGGGTTTTGAATCTTTTAACCCTAAAAATGTTGAGCTCCAATTCTAACGAAAATGATGTCTGTACGGCTAATGTAACAATGCAAAAAACACAATTGAAAAATTCTGCTGATGTCTTCCCAGATTATATTCTATTCACGCTTAGCACACTACTTATAATATTGTTGCTGTTAACTTGCTATAAACCTTACTTGCTTGCTTGTTTACTTGCTTGGTCTTGGATTCCTGTCATTTGCATGAGCTCATAGAGGAGATTAATCTGGCAAATGAGAAGCTCTAGTACTTAAGCAGTCGACAATTACAGCAGAATATCGCGCATTAATTTCTCACATTGAGCACGGTTGCGTCATCATCATTGAAAAGAAACACTAAAATTTCTATCCATCCTAATTTATTCAATTGGATTGATGTATTCCAGACTGTTTTTTGCATGCATTAGTTTATTATCAATTTGCATGCATGTTAATTAGTTTGCGCGTTTGAAGGTCATTGTGCTAACGCCAAAATGATGCTTTCGACAAAGCAAATTCGACAAACCTGCTTTTCATTTAGTCTTATAAGTTCTTATGAAATATGTATATTATGTATTTATATTGATGAGTTTGTATACAACTATTGTTCTCTTTGGCAGGAATTTCTCGCTCATTTACTTAAAGAATCTAGACCTGACGAACGTCTATCTGAAGAAAAGGTTCTGGAATACACGACTACAATGGTAAGTGGGGAAAAGAATGGAACATTTGCATGTATTATTCTCCGCTGATAAACAGAGAACTGAAGACAGTAATAAAAGTAGATGCTGATCCCAGAACTTATCAACCGGAATTTTAACTCAATTTTAAACCAATTTATAGTGCGACAGAAAAGATAGCAAGGTATATCTCTAGGCCAAAGATTCAATCAGTCTTTGAGGTCTAGTACCAACTTGCGTGGTCTGAATTCGGCGGGCGAATAGTTTGGTCGTCTCGCATGATGAGCGTTTAGAGAATTCCTCGATAGAAAGATAGAAGTGTGATTTAGGCAAAAATCAAAGTCTGTCTCTTTTAGACAAAAATCTTATATGCAGTAGAACCTCCATATTACGGACACCGTCGGGACTGCGCCTTAGTGTCCGCATTTTAGAGGTGTCTGCAATATGGAGTTCCCGGTGATGATACGAACATCATTCGGGACTGAGCTTAACTGTCCGTAATACGGAGGTGTCCGCTGTATAGAATGTCCGCAATAGGAGGTTCCACTGTATATTTATTCAAGTTTGTTGTGCTCAAAAGGTATAAAAGGCACCATTGGTTGCAAAGTCTCAACAATTGAATTGTACATGTACAAAAATGTAAATTCCAAAGGCAGAACAAAAATATCTATAGGTTAGGCCGTCTAGAAGCAGAATTCGTAGGATGATATCAATTTCAAGGTTATCCATAGATATCCCTAAGCGTTTTGACCACCCCTTTCTCCCCATGCCAATGATGGCCTATTTGAATGAAAGGAAATCTTTAAAATGTTCTCTATGCGACATGGTCATGGACAGATATGAGTGTATATGAGCATATGAGAAATATGAGTATCAAAATTAATTAATTTTTCTATTAATTACTAAAAATGTAATTATGAATCAAGGCATATTTCGAGAATAAGCTTGTTTGTGTTCGGTGAACATAGGACAATCCAAAGGTCAAGACTGACAGTTTGTCTTTTTATCATCAATGCAAACGCAAGAAATGCATCGGTCGATAATTCCAAATAAATTTGGCTAGGTTTTAGCCACGGGTTGCTCTGTAAGTAATCCTTTTTTTCTTATTTCAACGCCTCGGTGTACTATTTTGTGTACTGTATAACTGTGTACTGTTTAAAACATTTTCGTTCTCTTTCAGTTGCAACTCTTTGATCAGAATAAGGATGGAAAACTTCAACTAAGTGAAATGGCCAGGTAATCAGTTGATTTAAACAGTGCTTATCTAACCAAACGGATTCTAAATACCATTCTTTTCACTACATTGCTTCTCCTATGATATAAATCGCGAGATATCTAAATTTTGCTATGTTACGCACTGAAACAGAGCCGCTCTATCAACCTTTTTTATCAACCAAAGAATGTTGACGCATCTATCAGTAGCGTTACAGAATTTGTAGCGACTGAACCAGCCATTGAATAAATGAAGGAGATTTTTACTTGTTCAATTTGGTATTATAATGATTTCACACTTTAGACAGGAATCGTATTCGTATAATTGCGATTATAGATTTATTTCCGATTTATTGATAAAATTCAACAGCTCCCCACAATGGGACAAGGGTATAGGTAGGTAGGTAAACACTGTAAGTATACATAAAGAAATTTTGGCTTATAAACTACATCCCAACATTGACAAGCGGACTTGAATAAGAAAAATTGCCGCTTGAATTCATCCATTGATAATAATTGCTTTGCAGTGATAATGCTTTTGCAATCACTTTATGTCGTGTACTAGACTTGTGTGAGAATACAAGTGAAATATCTTCGCTTGTTGAGTGCGGCTAGCATTAACGGTTTACTGATGCAAGGTACAACTACTTGTTATAGATGAATTACTTATTATTTTCAGATAACAAAGCCAAGTTAAATGATATGGCAATCAATGGGTTTTAGGCATTCATAAAATCCGAACGGGCAAAGTGCAGTTTACAATTCGTTCATATATAGCCCAAAGATCATCTGGTATGCGCAAACAGAATGATGATGATCAGTGGGATGTCTGCGCAATATTATGTAACCAGCATATTGCATGAAGTTGAACCACAAAATGTACAGGAAAGCTATGTCACTCAACGAAACGATGCTTCCTAATAAGAGACTCAATTAGAGTTTATTAGAATATATTAGACATGAATAATGACGTCAAAGATTAATGCCAATTGCACCATATTTCATAAATTTTGATCGAGTTTTTGGGTTAGCGTTGCAAAACCAGACCATCCGTTGTGATATGATATGGCCAAGCACATTAGGCACGGAGCCTTTCCTCCATGTGGCCGAGTTGTTATTGATCCCACTATCATTCTTTTTGTGCCGACTGTTTAGCAAGAATGCAGAGTGTACTTATTTTAATATGTCTTAAGTTTGACCGGACCAATGTTTGAACTAAGGTCTTCCGGACACAGAGCTAACACTCTACCACAAGGCCACAGCGCCGGACACAATGTCCTTTCATTCAATTTGAAGCGCTTCTAGTGATCTATGGAGATATCCTTTTGTAAACCATAGGATTGATTTTGAAGATGAGCGTTCCTACACGAAAGTTCAGGTTCGGTTAGAACAATTTTTAAGTCGGGTTGAGTCGAAAAAAAGGTCGAACTTGGGGTTTTGGGATGGAGTACACAGAAGGTTAGTGGAGCATAAGGCGCAACATATCTGGTGCCTTCAATCTGCCTTTTGTGTACTCGAGTTCGCGATTATTAAGACAAGAACAGAGTCCGCAACATGCGTCCGCTAACATTTGGTCGACGCTCTTTGCTACCTACTATTTGCATTTCTCAATTTTGATTCTTTTAGTCTCTATAAACCACACATGTATTTCATCGAACATTGTGGTATGCATTTGCCGTTTCTTCCATCAATCTTGTAATAAACTTTATTATGCATCACTCTTAGACTTTTAAAGGACTTCAAAGGACCTCTATAAACATAGAAGACTTTACTAGTTGAAGTTTGCAAATGTGTTAGCAAATCTTAGGCTATTAGAGGGCAAGTCTTACCGGGTTAGGCTCATAGCGTGCATATTAAACACAAATCAGGCATTATTGTTCTTATCAATAACTTTAGATGCCTCCACTGCGGAGATATGATATCAATGGGATCTATTCATACATTACAGCATGCATGATCGTATAAATCGTGTAGGCCATCATGTGCGAGCATGTTTAATGCTATCGCATAGAATGACGCATTCCTGCGATGTGTAGGAATTCCCACAGGATTCCCATAGAGATTTACTGAGGCGTGGGAATGAAAAAGTTGCATCTATGTCTTGTCCTAACTGTACATATACATGTTCTCAGGTATACACGACCAGCCGCACCAGAGAGGAATTATTATTTCTTGCTGGTATATTATTTTATTCTCTTTTAATTCAAATCCAAGTTGCTTCAGAAATATATTAAAAGACAGAGACAGGGCTTTACTTTTATTTCTAAAATAAAAAAGAATATCTGATCAATATTGCAAACTTGAGTAGGCGTCAAACGATGTTTAGAGCAAATGTGAAAACTGGAACTACGGCTGATGATCGGCGTTAAGGTCATTGGCATTCTAAAAGTACATGAAGGTCATTCAGTGCAGGTGCTAAACATCATTCGGAGCCGTTAAATGCGACCCATCTACTGAAATAAAGTAGTATTCATATACAGCAAGATTAATATCAGACCTGCGGTGCGTAACCCATGGGTAGAATCGGGTCCAGAAATTCTGTTTACGATTGGTTTTAAGGTTCTTCAATAATTATTCTCAGCCAGCTATCCATGATTTGTTTTCGTAATTACTAATTTGTGATATCCCAGAAATCGCATCCAGTTTTAAAAGCTTTATAGCTTTGAAAAACAAAATTGCGACGTGTTGCACTTTTAAGAATGCGTCTTCACAATTCTTTGATATAGAGGAGCACAATGAAGATAAGATAATTGAGAATAATCAGACAATGCGATGTGGGTATTATCTAAAGTGTGCAAACCTGCAGGTTGTCCTAGTTGTTTTTGCCTTAAAAACACCCGCATTACTGAAAGTTGATGCTTGAGGAAAGAAATATGATGTGATTTGAATCACGAATTAATAAATATTCTATATTCTTTTTTCAGATTACTTCCTGTCAAGGAGAATTATCTATGTCGTCCAATCTTTAAGGTAAAGACATATTCCTTTTGATTCTCAGATTTAAACACTGCTTCTTACTTTTATAATTTGCATACAATAGAAAATAGAGTTTACTAATTTTTTCGCTAACTCAATCCAAACATAGAAAATGTCAAAAATTTCGCCATGCATCCTGATGCTTTAAGATTTCAATCGTTGTTTCTGTTGGAGCTTGTCCGATACTGTAGGTAAGATTTGCTGAGCTCACTGTAAGTGCAGTCAGACCAAAGGTGTAATCGTGAAGCAAATAGTTCATAACTTGTGTCACAATTGCAGGCCAAGTGAAGCACGAGTTAAATGAGAAAGTGCTTCTGCTGATACTTCTGAGCATAGAAATCCAACACTCTATTGTAACAAAGGAATAGAACGAACATGGACAGTGAAAGCAATATTGTTTTGTACGTCGTGGGTTTGTACAACAGTGCCTACACGATGGTGGATTCCAAAAGTTGATAATGGAAGGGCACCAGCCGTTTTTCAGTGTGATCGTAAATATTTGCGGCTAGTATCATTTCTCTTTATATGCTAAAGCATTTCGATAAAACAACTCACTATAAATATTTATAAACTACATATTTCGGCAAGAATCAACACTTTTTTCGTCACAGACAATTTTTCGTGGACCAAAAATGGCCCTTTCGTACTTTTCAAATCTCAAAATTTAAATTGGAATTTCAAACAGTGCTATTATCTCGAAAAGAACCGATTTCCTCGGTCAAATATTTTTTAGCTAACATAATTTTGGTTCTCTGGTTATGCATAGTATGTGAAGAATATTGGAGATGGCCATTTTCGGTCCACGAAACATTGTTTCAGACGCACCGTGGAAAGTTTCAGTTATCTGATTCTTGTTAAGATCTGGCAACATTGATCTAGATCAGAATCTAACACAGCGTCTGAAATGACTTTCACAAACTTCCATTGTCCATTCTAGTCTAATTATCTTAAACAAAGCAAAAAGTCGGATTTATATGCTTCTGACCGTCCGTAAATAATATATTACTGCCATAGTAATCATGTGTGCCCCTTCACAAATGCAGTCCTTCATACAAAGACTTTAACTGAAACTAATTAAAATGGCATTGATTCGTCTTTGATTATTCATTGCCTGACAAAAATTTAGTATACAGATCGATTGAAAAATCGATTAAATGTTACCTAAATGATTTAGTAAAAATGTCAAAATTTGATTTGAATAAGACAAAATGTTTTTTTGCTGACTAATCGCATTTCTTTGGTGCTATGTTCTAAGCAACTTCAAATGTGACCATAAGGTTAAAGGTCTTCCAAAAAGTCAAATTATTGAGATAGGACACAAAGATGACTACTTAAATGTGTCATTACTACTAACAATTTTAAACAGTAGTGGAATATGTTGACAAAAGGTAGCAATTTTCTGTTCTTCAAAAACACTTTTCAAAATGTGCCATTAAATGACCTTCCTGCTGGACAAATCTATTATCTTTGTTGAGAAAACATAGAAAATTCCATTTTGACCAAAAGCTGCAGTCCGCGTCCCATTGGATTATCATTTATTTTTTTTTTGATCCTGTCTGACAAGAAGAGGAACGAGGTACACGTAGAACTTGGCAGACCTACAGATTCGAATTATTCACGTGGTGTGCATCACTCTGTGATAGTCTCATTTTTGATATCGTTCCCTGCAGAAACTCGTTCTTGCAGCCGGATTCAATCTACTTGCCTGTATTCAATCTTTTCAACGCGAAACTCAGTAGAAGACATTGTTGAATAGTTGTGATTGAAGTCACATCGAACTTTATAAGATTATGGACGGTTGTGTTGTGGATAGAGTAAATTGACCGAACTTGATGTTCCATTATTTTTAGACACGTCTGAATTCTTAACAAGCCAATATAGCGAATTCTATGCGATGCATCGCCTTCCTCTATACCTATCGACAACCATTAAAATTTATCATCATTAGTAGTAAGCAAGTGACAAATACTGGACCGCGCAAGATGGCCGCCGTCGTGGCTGAGTCCCCCCCCCCTCTGGCACGGCAGAGTGTCGTGGTCGGCCGCCGTGGTGCTTCGTGTCTGAGTCCCCCCCCCCCTCTGGAACGACAGAGGTTGTGGTCTGTCGTGGTGTGCCGGCCGGGTGGGTCCACGTTCACAACATGTTCGCTGACGTCCCCCCCCCCCTCTGCAACGACAGAGTGTGAGACTCGGGTGAGTGGGTCCGACCGCCTGGTGGACGTGGGCGACCGTCTAGGTTGACGTGGGCGACCGTCTCGGTTGACGTGGGCGACCGCCAGGATTAGTCTTGAGGCTATAGTGTGTGATGTTTTTGGTGCAATCTGCTGAATGTTGGGTTGTAAAATGGGTTGTTTCGAGTGGAAGGAGTGGTCGGATGAGAAAACGGAGGTCAGATTCGGATTCAGCGTGAAATTCTGCATCGGTAGGGTGAGTTTCAAGGCAATCGGCGAGAAAAACTGTTTCTTCAAAATTTTGACATAGAATGTGGGACGTTTTGGTGTGTAGCGCCCAAACGAAGCATCGGATGAGAAAACGGAGTCCAGATTCGGAATCTACGTGAAATTTTGGGTTAGGAAGGATGTTTCCAGCGAAATCGGAGAGAAAAAATTTTCGGCTGACGTCCCCCCCCCCCCCTCTGGACAGCTTGCTTCGATTTTGGCTTCTAGTGGACGGATTTTGTCGTGCGATAGCTCGTTTGAAAGCTAAGAGTGAGACAAATTCAGTGAAACAATCGGCTTGTTCCTATCTGTCTTCGTTCAAAAGTTAGAGCGGTTACAAGATTTTAGGTCGGAGCTCGCTTACCTGAAAAAATCCTAAGTGTCAGAGTGACTTTGTATGGGTAAAATTTTGAAAATTTTCCAAAGTGTGGAATTTCGACCTGGGACCGTCACCAAAACATTTTTCATCAAATTTCACTGACCTCCCCCCCCCCCCCCGACAACAATCTTCTAACTTTGGTTCTAGTGGACGGATTTTGTCTTACAGCTACTCGTTTGAAAGAGGAGAAAAAACTGCTCGACAACATTTTTTGTTGCGAGTCAATCGGACCAGCCGTTCACAAGTTAGAGCGGTTACAAGATTTTAGGTCGGAGCTCGCTCACCTGAAAAATCCTAAGTGTCAGAGTGACTTTGTATGGGTAAAAATTTGAAAATTTTCCAAAGTGTGGAATTTCGACCTGGGACCGTCACCAAAACATTTTTCATCAAATTTCACTGACCTCCCCCCCCCTCTGGACAGCTTGCTTCGATTTTGGCTTCTAGTGGACGGATTTTGTCGTGCGATAGCTCGTTTGAAAGCTAAGAGTGAGACAAATTCAGTGAAACAATCGGCTTGTTCCTATCTGTCTTCGTTCAAAAGTTAGAGCGGTTACAAGATTTTAGGTCGGAGCTCGCTTACCTGAAAAAATCCTAAGTGTCAGAGTGACTTTGTATGGGTAAAATTTTGAAAATTTTCCAAAGTGTGGAATTTCGACCTGGGACCGTCACCAAAACATTTTTCATCAAATTTCACTGACCTCCCCCCCCCCTCTGGACAGCTTGCTTCGATTTTGGCTTCTAGTGGACGGATTTTGTCGTGCGATAGCTCGTTTGAAAGCTAAGAGTGAGACAAATTCAGTGAAACAATCGGCTTGTTCCTATCTGTCTTCGTTCAAAAGTTAGAGCGGTTACAAGATTTTAGGTCGGAGCTCGCTTACCTGAAAAAATCCTAAGTGTCAGAGTGACTTTGTATGGGTAAAATTTTGAAAATTTTCCAAAGTGTGGAATTTCGACCTGGGACCGTCACCAAAACATTTTTCATCAAATTTCGCTGACGTCCCCCCCCCCTCGTTCGGACAAAATTTCTTGAAACAAACTTTGGTTAAGGTCCCAGGTCAAAATTCGGAAGTTTTAAATTTTTCAAAATTTTCACCACACTGGAGCTCTCACACTTAGGAATTTTTTCACTTGTGGCATGTTACATGGACATGTGCTGGCGGACCAACTTCCCGTGGTCATATGAGAATGGTTCAGGTGTCATATTGTAAAGAATGATGAGACAAATCGTTTGCAACAAACCGGATGTCGCTACGATGAATACTTTCGGAGATAGAGCCATTTTAAGTTTTCTTCCGAGCATATATAAACCCCCGACAACGTAAGTCTGATCACTTCATCGAAAGACGAGGTAAGCGACGGTCGTCGCTCTGAGCTCCCGATATCGGGTGCAAAGGACTCTATCTTTTGAAGTAGGCAAGCTATCTTGCTACTTCAAAGTTTGTATGATAGAGTTTGATAGTGTCTTTACTACTGATAAAATTTTTTAAAAGTAGTATGAGTAGTAAAATGCGGAATTTTTTAAAAATTCTTAATTTTCACTTTTTTCAAAGTTTTAACATATAGACTAAGGTTTTCAAGTATCCTGAGTTCAAATCTGCTATCAGATTTGAAATTTAACTAAGTCTAAGGCAGCTTTGAGGGGTTAGATCCCAGCTACTGATCACTACCTTTGACTCGGCGTTCCTGTTACCACTTCGGGGCAGTGACAATGATGTCTTCAGCTGTAAAGAGCGGGTATCGGGGAAGATCTCTCACTTCCCTAGTGATCGGTACAAGGCCTTCGGGCTGTCGACGGGATCGAGTGCCACTCACTACACTCTTTAGGAATATGACTGTACTACATGATTCCAAACTTATACAAATTTCATTATCTTACAGCTAACGATAAATCAGGCATGGCCAACGACAAAAATCGAAAGTATCATATCAAAATGTGCTCTTGTGGACGAGTTAATCGCAGTGCGGACGCCAAGGCTCACGTCAAGAAGGCGGGCACCGGCCACATGATTGTCTTGAATAGGGTTGCGTGCGTGAAGTGTAGAGTGCTGAAGGGTGATGAGGATGAGGCGCGTTTCTACAGAGTGCATGCTGACTGTAGTGGTGGTTTAGTGACTGATTTGAGATTTACACAGTTGATTGTGGAAGAGAGGGAGCGAATGTTGGCGAATGTTGCGAATGTTGTTGAGAATGTTGTTGAGAATGTTGTTGAGAATGTTGTTGAGAATGATGAGTTGGCGAGAGCGGTTGCGTCGTTGGAGGGTGAGATTGAGCAGCGGAAGAGAGTGCTTGAGAGTGATGATGAGGATGATGTGGATTTAGATAGGGAGCGTGTGAGGAAGCGTGTGAGGAAGTTGAGCTCTTCGTCATCGGAGGTGTCCGACATCGTCATCACCGACCCCCCGAAGAGCTCATCTTCCCCAAAAGTGAAGAGTGGTGGGATTCGTGTGCAGTCGGCGAGGTGGTTGAAGGATGAAGAGAAGAGACATGTTTCGCAGCAGATGGCGCATGAGTTGTTAGTGAATAAGTTTGAGAGTTTGAAGAAAGTGAAGGATGAAGTTGTGAAGGAGTTGGATGAGTTGAAAAAGAAGGATTTGAAGTCGAAGGAGGTGGCGGATGAAAACATTAGAATGAGGCGTTGTGTGACTGATTTGAAGAATAAGACGCGAGAGTTGGAAGAGAAGAATGATGCGTGTGAGAAGAGGGCGAGTGCTGCGGAGAGAAGAATGAGAGATGCAGAGGCGAAGTTTGAGGCGATGATGAAGGAGATGAGTGTGTTGAGAGCGAAGAATGTTGAGTTGGAGAGGACTGTGGCTCGGCGGGGTGATGAGAGGCAGGCGTATGAGAAGTTGGAGCGCATGAGGGATGAGTGGGAGCGTGTGAATGAGGATCGCTTGTTTGAATTCCACATCCCTATTCGGGACAATCATTTGGCCGGCGAAGTATTAGTAAATAAAAGCCTCGACGAGTCCATCCTATGTTACAACGGTCATCCGAGCAAGAAGTGTCTGCATGCCAGCCTGAGAATGCGCGGCCATCTCCACAAATTTTCAATCAGGAAGCCCGCGAGACTGCCTAAGGATGACTAACTTGGTAAGTGAAAAAGTAAATAAGATAGTATATCCTATTCTAACACATATCATTTTCATTGCAGATCTTTGCCCGCCTTCACCACCCCATCACGTCACTCCCGAGAACGAACCATCGGCTCTCTTAAGGGCCACCTAGGGGCAAGACATGATAGAACCTCCACGCGGTTTGCCCTGGGCAGTCTTCGGACTGGCGAATACTATCATTAAGTTGAATCTGCTATCAGTCAACTTGAACATTATGCAGTCGATTGCTATCCCTGAAGCATTCTGATTCGCTGTTGAGCAATTCATTGTTGAAAACCCTATATAAGCCAGAAGATTGTAGCGCTTCTCATTCAATTTGAAGTCACGATGGAAGCGACATCTGCCGACAACATTCCCGTCTTCACCGATGAAGACAACGGCATTCCCAACTTCATCATCCTCGACGAGTGGGATGAAGAGGATGAGAAGAAGGGGAAGATCAAGAAGATCATTTGGACGGATGGGGTGTGGACTCCTAAAACCACCCGCATCCGAAAGGTGCCAGATGCACCACCACGGCTGAGGCGGTATAGGGTTTATGACAACCTAAGCGTCATACCCATTGACTATTCCAGTCAATAGTCAAATTCACGTCCCCGAGAACGAACCATCGGCTCTCTTAAGGGCCACCATGGGGCAAGACATGATAGAACCTCCTCGCGGTTTGCCCTGGGCAGTCTTCGGACTGGCGAATACTATCATTAAGTTGAATCTGCTATCAGTCAACTTGAACGTTGCAAATGAAGTTCGGTGTAATACTTCCTTTCGACGGGCGTTCCTGTAAAGGGCGGCGGTGAAACCCGTAGCTATGCATACCGCAAGGGACATTCGGCAATGGTCAATCTTGTTAAACCTCTCTGCGTCATGTTTGCAAGTGATTGCCTCTGTCTCAACGTAGTATGCATTCGCGCCAGGGCGACATTTAGCCAACTGTCGAAGGTTGCCTAAAACTTTCCATTGCATACGTTATGAGAACCATGAGTTCTACCTGTCTCTATCAATGAGACGAATTGATGAATGGAATGAAATGGGAGGACACTCACGCGCCACACGCAACATAACACACTTCTCTCTTCCGTAGTCTAACAAGCTCTTTACACATGGATCGCAGTCGATTGCTATCCCTGTATCAGAAGTGTAAGCTATCTTAATTTATTTGACACTATTTTATCTACCATCATCGTCCATATGAAATGTTTTTAGATTTACAAGTTAGACTAAGCGTGCTACTATTTCCAAATGAAAAAGTATACATGGTTAAATCATCCACTTAAGCCCATCCATAGTCTAACAAGCTCTTTACACATGGATCGCAGTCGATTGCTATCCCTGTATCAGAAGTGTAAGCTATCTTAATTTATTTGACACTATTTTATCTACCATCATCGTCCATATGAAATGTTTTTAGATTTACAAGTTAGACTAAGCGTGCTACTATTTCCAAATGAAAAAGTATACATGGTTAAATCATCCACTTAAGCCCATCCATAGTCTAACAAGCTCTTTACACATGGATCGCAGTCGATTGCTATCCCTGTATCAGAAGTGTAAGCTATCTTAATTTATTTGACACTATTTTATCTACCATCATCGTCCATATGAAATGTTTTTAGATTTACAAGTTAGACTAAGCGTGCTACTATTTCCAAATGAAAAAGTATACATGGTTAAATTATTCACTAAAACCCCATTCAAGTAAGTCAGTATGAAAGCAAAGATAATACGAAATAAACATTTATTATGGCATGTATTTCAAAAGGTCTTCATCGTCAATATCGTCCCAGAGTCTGGCTTCACATAGATTACAAAAACAGTTGAGCTGCTTTAAACGTTCTTCTGCAGCGTCCCTCACTTTCTCAATGTACGCCCACTCCGCCACGGTTCGCGGTTGGGAGTTAGGGGTGTACCACTCCCATATTTGATGCAAGTGCGACTTGCTGGTCATCTCCATCACCCCTTCGGCATCATATTGTAAATATTTCCACCGTATGCCTGTTAGGTCGGGCAACTCCTCTTCATCCTCCTCCGATAATGATAACTTTCGTATATTGTCGAGATTGTATGTCTTCTCCACCTTCGCCTTTCTTGGTGCATTTGGTGTAACGAGCACCTTTGCTGATGTATATGGAGAGGAGAACTCCAATGCGGTATTTGGTGTTGTTGGAGGACTTGTCATGTTGTCTTTGAAATGCTGACTTTGAATAATGATAACTTTAACATTTTTCTAATTCTTAAGTATACACAAGCAGCCAATCAGAATGAACATCCAATGAATGAAGAGGATGAAAGTATATAAGCAAAGTGACATTCAGGTCATTTCATTTAATCTGTGAATCATACAAGTGACGAACGCACGATCTCTCTCTTTGACTATTATTTGAGTGAAGTCTCTATCTTGTAGAAGTATCAACCTTAAACTTGATTTCGTTGAAATGGTAAGTTGAAAATTTCCTCTCATCTCCCTCAAACGTGTGACTAATAGCATCTTCCTCAATTTCAGACATCAACTTCATCACCAACGCCCTCTCTTCTCGAGGAAAGTTTAGAGTTATTGAGTCAAGGTAGGTTGTAACACTACACTGAGGCTTGAACAGAGATGAAAGAATGATTTCTCTTTCAGGTGATGTGAGTTCCAGCTCAGGACTCTCGCGGCAAGGCAACGAGTGGGAATGTGCCGACTGCGGACATATGTTTACAAGGAAGCACAGTCTCCTTCGACACATCAAACAACGTGTGTGTCAACGCAAAGCGGCGTCAATCTCCGGAGGTGAAGTTGATTCTGACGATGACATCTCCTTTCCTTGCGATTTGTGCCCTCTTTCTTTTGATAGTCACTTTCAGCGATCTTCGCACAGACTTCAACACACACATGCAAATGATCACTACACCAACGGTACCTCTACCATCTCCCTCATTAATGTTTCACATAATAATTTAGTACGCGACTACTGCATGGAGTCCAATACTCAAATTGTAGATTTTCCTGAGTGGCTCCTTCAAAATTCTAACATTATCGAAGCGCTCTTCAATAATTTAGACAATTTTAGAATGAAGGCGCTCATCTACCTTAAACTAAAATATATTAAAATAGATTTTCAAACGGGTCAAGTGACGGAGAGAATACAGTTTCATATTCCTTCCTCTTCCGCAACCGAAGTTGTAGACTGCGAGTCTTGGCTAAATTTTCACATTCAATGTTTAAAATCAAATGTAGATAAATTCAATCAGCGCGACAGCGCTCTCATTTTTGATGGTGTGGACTCAGCCATGATCAAAATTTCCCTATTAGAAAGTCATGCAGCTCGAGGCACATTTAAACTACCAAAAACGTTGTATAATAAGAAAGCTGTCATCAATGTCGATTGTACATCACAGTGTTTCAAATATGCAGTCCTATCCATCCTTCACTATAATGATATCAACGCGCACCGTGATCGCACCTATAGCTATAGACAGTGGGAGGATGAACTAGACTTTGAAGGTTGTGATAGTAACAACATGAAAATCAAAGATGTAGAAACGTTCGAAAAACATAATAAGATTAAAATTGTCGTTCACGTGTGGGAGAAGGGGTTGAAGGGTGCCCGCTATAATTCACGTTCAACTTGTTATGAACGTGTAGTCAACCTGTTATTAGTAAAACAAGATGATAGCGAGGAATGGCACTACTGCGGTATTCCCAAAATCTCTCGCTTATACCACCACTTAGAAAACTCTAGTAGAGAGTTATATTACTGCGACAGATGTATTCGCCACTTTAGGAGGAAAACTAAATTTGAAACTCATTACGAATGGTGTAAGCGAGGTAAATTACAAATGGAACGCATGCCCAAAGATAAAATCTTTTCACATAGGGATAATGGTGACGAATTAAGTCCCCTGCGTGTCATTTACGCAGACATAGAATGCTATATCGATGATAACATCCACAAGCCAGCAGCCATATCCTGCTATGAAGTATGGCATGACCACTTTAGGAATAGACAAAACAAAATGCATACTTGGCAAGGTGAAGATTGCATTTCAAAATTTCTAGAATTTCTCGATAAAGCTGCTAAATTTCAACAATCATATGATTCCCAATTGCAGCGTAAGTCACTACATATGTCAGATGAAGACAAACAAAAATTTGAAAGTTGCACATCCTGTCCTAAATGTCATAAAACGTTTGATGACGATAAAATTAAGAAAGTGCGTGATCATGATCACATCACTGGTATATTTAGAAACGCACTCTGCTCCAAATGTAACTTTTCACTTAGGTTGAGACGTCGTGTACTACCCGTCATTTTTCATAACTTTAAGGGCTATGACAGTCATATGCTCATAAAAGGAGGGTTGAGCCAGATGAAATCGTGGCAGTTCAATGTAATAGCACAAACGAGAGAAAAATTCATGGCAATGACAGCAAAAGTACCAGTAGATAAAACTAAAGAAAATAAGATAGTCTTCTTCGAAATAAAATTTTTAGATTCATTTCAATTCATGTCAGCATCACTAGCTTCTCTCGTTCGTAATCTCAAGTTTCTTCCCCATAGTCAAACTTTGAAGAAACACTATCCAAACTTAACAGATGACATGATCACTCGCAAAGGAGTCTTTCCTTATGCGTATTTTAGCTCAATGTCTAAACTAAATGAAACAACCCTTCCTTCCATTGACAAATTCAAAAACGATTTGACGGGTGAAGATTGTCCAGTAGAGGACTATGAACATGCTCAAGAGGCATGGTTAAAATTTAATTGTAAAACGTTTGGCGATTATATGATCGCTTACTTAGAATTAGATGTCATTTTGCTGGCTGATGTCTTTCAGGAATTTCGACGAGTGGCATTAGAAGAAGACAAATTAGATCCTGTCCACTTTGTCAGTCTACCAGCCATGTCCTTTAAATCAGCCTTTAAAATGACTGGTGAGACCATTCATCTCTTACAAGACCCCGAGATGTATAACATATTTGAGCGCGGAATACGCGGTGGTCTCACATTTGTGAATAAACATCACATAAAATCTGAAACAGTAGGTGATGATCATATCCACCTAAAGTACTATGACCAAAATAATTTATATGGCAGTTCACTGTCTAAACCACTACCTCATTCCGAGTTTAGTTGGTTAAATCAAGATGAGCTTGAGTATTACTCCAACCCTTCAAACATACTGAAGATTCCAGATGAAGGTGATTGGGGATATTATTTTGAAGTGGATTTGATTTATCCAAATAGCATTAAAAATAAAACTGCTGATTTCCCACTCGCACCTGAATCTGGTGAAGTGACTGAAGATATGTTTTCACCATTCATGTCACAATTTCATAATAACTTAATAGAGTGTGGACAGCCAAGGTACAAACCATGCCGCAAACTTTTACTCACCCAATATGATAAGAAAAATTATCTCGTACACTTCTGCATATTAAAATTCTATTTAGAAATGGGCATGCTTCTAAAGTCAGTTCACCGCATTATCAAATTTAGACAGAAAGCCTTCCTCAAACCCTACATAGATAGTAACAGTCAAAAACGTGCACTCGCCCAAAATAATTTTGAAAAGGATTTTTATAAATATAAGAATAACAGTCTATTCGGAAAGACCATGGAGGATGTTAGAAAACGTATGAATTACAAACTAGTCGTTGATGAACAAAAATATCACAAATTGACCTCATCACCTCTTTTCATTGATAGAGACATCATCGATGAGGATCTTGTAGGTGTTAAAATGATTAAATCAGAAGTTGAGTTGTGCAAACCCATCTATATTGGCCAAGCCGTTTTAGATTATTCCAAGCTTGAAATGTATCAACTCTTCTACAAAATATTAAAACCATGCCCTCTCGTAAAAGAGGTTCGCTTGCTGGGTGGTGATACAGATAGTTTCTTCTTAGGTATTACCACTCAAAAAGATTTAAATTTTAATGAAGTAGGTAAGTCATTAGAAAAATATTTCGACACATCTAACTACAATCCCACTCATCCACTCTATTCCATACAGAATAAAGCCAAACTTGGTTGTTTTAAGGATGAAACAGCAGGAAAGGAAATAGATGAAATGATTCTCCTCCGTCCTAAAATGTATTCCATGAAACTAAAAGAATGTGCAGATAGTATTAAGCGTGCTAAAGGTATATCAAAATCCATTGTTCATAAAATGAAACATCGGTCCTATAAGAAGGCCTATAAAAATAAAAATATAACGTTTGTCAATATGACAATCTTAAAATCTCAAGTTCATACTGTAAAAACGTACACATTTAAGAAACGAGCGCTTTCAGCATGGGAGGATAAGAGGTGTTGGATAGGACATAACACATCTCTTCCACATGGACATCCTGACACAAACATACCTCCACCCAAAAGAATAAAACTCACGCTACCACATTCAGGAGATGTATTGACATAATCAACTTTAACTCAGTATTTTGATGTTGCTTTCTGTAGATAAACATGGTTGTTTTATGTATCGTATGAGATCGTTTCTTCCTTGTGAATATGTGTCCACATCTGTACATTCCCCATGTGATGACTTTTCCACTGAAAGACATTTTTCCTATCCCTGTATATTTCCACCCTTCACGAAGTAAAAAGACTTTTTGTATATAGCAATGTTTATTGAAGTGCGCTCATGTATATATTTTCAGTGGATGTTGTATAAAGTCTATTGCTTCACATTCATGTACATATTTCAATAAACATATCACAATGACTTCACTTTGTTTTCCGAAACACTAACGTTATGAGGGATTTAGTATCTTTCACATGGATGCACTCTTGTAAACCATTGGTAATTTTGATAGCAATAGAGGGTATAGTTTGTTTGACGACGGGATGATAGAAAATAGATTCAAACATCTTCTCGACTATTCCATATGAAGCGTCTTTATCATGAATGAAATCACGTAAAATGTATTCTTTTTTCTCACCAACAGAAATAGGTAGAATCAAATCACTTTGAATGTAAAGGTGCTGTTCATGTTTATCAAGTGTCATTGGTGTTTCTATACCAATCGTATGCGCAGCAGCAAACACTGTTTGTAGCATTGAAAAACCAAAGAGTTTTTTCAAATTTTTACTCAATTGACATTGAATGTCATCACCCAGTCTCAGAACAACGCGTTGATTTTCAATTGAAAACGAAATGTGGTGTGTCTTTACATCATATTTACTTTTCATCACATGCTTCAACTTCTGTTGTATATAAGGATTTACTACATGAATGAAGCTTTCAACTGTATGATATAGACGCGGCATTATATTGATAGCAACTTTAGATTCTTCATAAGACTGGTAAATTTTCTTGATGCGATCGCCATAGATGTCCACCCACCATTCATCATTAACTGAATCAGCTTTAGTGTGATATTCATGAGAAGCATACACCAGACCGCTTCCAATAATAGGTGTATAATGTCTTACAAAATGACGCAAGGTTGGAGAGAAATAAACTGTAAGTTTGTCATTATATTTCTGAATAACCAACTTATTTTTGTCCGCCATAATTTTCTCTCCATACTTCTTACCCACAGTCTCATTCCATCGTTTTACTAACTCAATAAGTGATAAAGGTTGAACACCACGCTTTTTCAAAATGATGCGTTCTTCACATTCTACAACATCTTCATCAAATATTTTAAATCTATAATGAAATTTGTTGATTCGATTTGAATAAACTTTTCTAACATTTGCAGTAGCAATTGACGTTAGATGTAGTCCATGGCCAAAACCAAGATGTGGATAGAATTCATTATCCAACCTCAGCGTAAGACCTTTAGTAAAAGAATGAAAGCGGAGGAACTGTCTCCCACTCCAATGATAGATAGTAAACTCATAAGCTTTCTGATTTTTATTCTTCATGATGGAAGTATTACCACTGTTGAATGCCTTAATAATTTTCTCATTCCCAAATGGACCATAAGAATCTGATTTTATCTGAATCCATTCATAGTTCCACTTTCCATCTGATGTTAAATTGTATGGGAACTGGAATGCATTATTCATCGTTATTCCATCATGGGTGCGAGGAGTTAATATCATTTCTTCCAAATCATTCACATTCTGAATATTGCTATCATAGCAAATACTAGAAACGCCAACCTCCCATTCACCTTCTAAATGCAGTGGGCGATTTAATTCTACTCGATAGTCTGATGGTTTATTTTTGGGAAATTTATTCATAGAAGCATTACTGGGCAAGTAGATTAGAAACGAGTCCTTATTTTCACTTTCCATATTATTCACATTGGAAAAATATATTAGCATACGTTTGCATTAACTCTTCATTCGGAAATGGAGTGTGATACTTGTCACAGCATCTTTATGAAAAGGAATCAACGCACCAGCATCGTCATAAATGGCAATATCAATTTGTGGGATGTAGTTTGATTTCAGCTTTGTATAATGCACTTTCTTGAAAGTATGCTCAGATAAAATACTGCAGCTTTTTGGCTGGTATGGTATCATTGCTAGCAATGGAGCTTCAACATCTCCCACACGTACATCTTCACCAATATTGGAATATATCTGAAAATAGTTAATACGACGCGATAGCGACATGTCTGCGCTAGCTTTGGTTACAGTACCACTTTTAAAGATATTTTGGTCAAAACCCAAAATGTCCATTAGAGTTTTATCCATAATTAGTTCAATACCTTTTCCACTTATAGTGAGAGACAAAGTACCTTCTTTTTCAGAAAATGAAATATGTTGCTCATTAATCACTTCATTTAAATAATCTACCACCAATTTAACCGAAGTAATAATGCGAGGCATCAACACTCTTGTTTCATGTAAGAAACCACCAAAAGGCTCTACACACTTTCTGTATAAAGATACGCTCCATTCTGTATCAAATTGATTTGGCCTTTCACATGGTAAATGTTGCATATCAGATTTTCCATGAACAGCTGCAGAACGATGTCGTAAGAACTGATGAAAATCTTTTGAACAAACTAATACTAGATCATCATCATTTAATTTGCTTATTGCAATATGATTAGATGATTTAATATAAGTCAATGTTGCCACTTGTTTGTCATCAACTCGAAGGAGATAATTAAATTTCTTCAATAATGTTTCAGGAGTCATGTTTGTCTTTCTTGGCTTAATCACAATCTTCTTCACCAACGTCTTCTCATTTCTTGGAATAAGATCTACATAATAAGCTTCCTCTCGATATATTAACTGTTTATGACCACTTATGTGGTAATTAACGTTAAAATTATCATAGCTTGTTAAGGCGCTAGCGAGGTAACCTAAATCATTTCTTAAACTTGGACTTAAACCAACAATCCAATCTTTCTCAACTACATGATGTACATAATTATAATCATCATTGTGCGGAGTAAATTGGGCAATATGTTTACACGCTTTATTCAAGAAATCATATATAAACTTTTTACATGATAAGAGATCTTTCTTTGGCCACTGTGGAATGTATACTCGGCAGCCCTTTTCACATTGGTAAGCAGCTGTACGTCTCATATTAATAGTCATCACCTCATGATCAAAAGTATAGACACAGTTGCTATAAACAAGTTGAGTGACACCCACTTCCCAATTCCCATTTAGCTGTTGTGCATGATCAATGGGAGTAGAAAAGAGTGCGGCTCGATTACTAGTAAATCTCTTTGTAGCCGCATTGCTAAGCAAAATATGATAAAACGACATTTTTATATTGCTAATCTGCAACTTTGCATAACATCATGAAGACTTGGATTTTGGACTCTCTACAATATATCAGAGTTGATCGTGATGGAAACGTACATTTCAAAAATTCTCATGGTCATACATCAAGAGGAATTACATTAACATGGCGACAATTTGTCAACCTCAATGATATCATGAGGGATTTGGAATATTTTGAAACATTAAGATTCATCTCCTTGGGTGATCAAGTTTGGCTTCAACATTACAGAAATGAAATTCAAATCTACCATTCTCATTCCGCAAACTGTTTCTCATTTCGCAAATACAATTGGGAGAAGTATAGAAGATACATACATCGCTCCATCATGACATTTATTCGTCGTGAGTTCATCGCCCTACTATGCAAATCTTAATCAGATATGATTACCACGCACCATGAGTTGGAAATTAGATTCCCTACAACGTATTGAAACGGATCATGATCGAAACGTCTATTTCAAAGATTCAACTGGAAATGTGAGAAGAGAGTTTGTTTTATCTTATCGTCATTTTCAATCTCTACATCATATCATGAAGGACTTGAAATACTTCTATATGAAAAGACATTCACGTATTGGAAATCGCATCTGGCTGCGCGTCAACAATCGGCGAATTCAACTCTATCATTCCCAACTTCATACTAACTTCACATTTCATCAAGGTAGTTGGGAAAAGTATAAAAGGAAGGTACATCGCTCAATTTACTCATTCTTTCATCATGAAGCGCCATCGCTACACCATCGTCAACATTCTCCGTCGCTTCAGACTCTACACCAAAATCGATCTCACAACATTACGCCAACAGCTTCCAAACAGCAAGTATTACCCGGGCCGTCCTCAAATGTTAGTGGTGAAGATGAACAATTCACGGAATCTTCAACTCTTCCCAAATGGGACTGTACAGATTCTCGGCGCCCTTTCTCATTCATCGGCGCAGTCAATGCGCTTAGAGCTACAGAGACTACTACGTCGGATATGGAAGAGGGAGAGGTGTGTGATGTCGAATCTGACTGTGGACAATATGGTGATCTCTACTCAATTGAGTGACAGTCTATCATTTTTGAAGATTCGTACCAGCAGTTACAGTTTGTGTTATGAACCCGAACTTTTTCCTGCAGCTCTCATTAGTTGTTGGTTGCCTGTGCATGTGGCAATCTTTCATAATAGTAAAGTGATCATTACTGGACTAAAATCTCATGAACAAGCAAATATGATCCTAGACTATCTCATTGAGTATGTACGTACCCAGCGGATTGTAAAATAAAAAACAATTTTTCCAACATGATGTTTTTATTTCAAATCATGATAGAACTTACAAATCATTTTTTCATTAGAGGATGGATTACATGAAAAGTTTTGAATAACAGATGCAAATCGAGATACATGTAAACGTTTTAAGATGAAGTACAGTACAAAAGCACCACACGTTGATGAAAGTGGATGTTGTAGTATGCGTTCATTTCGCTGATATTGACGCGTATGTTTTCTCAACCACTGCTGTGTTGGTATATTTGGAGGTTGAGCAAGAGAGTCAAATAGTTCACCACGTCGGTCTTCTCCAATAAAGATCGCTTTCCAATGCTCACCGCCTAAATTCTGTGAATGAGTGTTTAGCACAATAAAGATGGGATAGTGATTTACTGCAGGTGGTAAGGTATCGAGTGAATAGACATTATCGAAAGCTTTCAACGTCGCTTCGTCTGCATTACGCTGCACTTTAGTCTTAATATCGTCAGCAGTCAACCAACTCATTAACGATTATACTGAAGAATCACGTCACGATACTTTGTAATTTCAATATTTGAATCGAAGACTGCATAAATTAATACATTGATCGTCTCAGGTAGTGTTCTTTTGAACGTCAAATCCAAACGAATATTATGAGGCACGTTCGCTTGACGATAGGGTGCACTAATATCGCTGTCAGCAGTCAAATCAAATGCATAAATAGTATATCCACTCTTAAATTCTTTCATAGTCAGTCCGTTGGTATCATCCGTATTGTAAAAGCCAAAGACATCCATAAAATCAACATAACTGCGCATAAATTGATCCGAAGCAAAATCTGGTTTGTAGGGTGGACCAGGATGACTCACACCATTAACACGTAAAGCAATTTCACTTAACTGATTGTGTTTAAAATTGAAAGGATTCTTCTTTATATTACCATTAAATGCATCATTTTCAACCATTGCCACCATGAGGAGCTTCGGTGCTTCCGATGGAAAGAGGCCATCTTTCATGAAACTCTTTTGATCTTTCGGAATTGTAAAGGTGAGAAGCTTTGTATGCTGAACGGGGTAAATGGCATTTTGGCGGTTAAGACCTTCAGCATGCCCTCTAATGACACTTGGATTCGGTACTACTCGACGAATGTAAAGTGCAATATCTTCCACATGAATTCTAAAATTGTCAACTTTAGCAAATGCATTCAGCGCAAATTCAGGCTTATTCAATGTCAGCTTGAGTCGCATGCTGGTATTACAGAGTAAAAACTTTGACTGTCTAAAGAAGTCTAAATTCAGCGGACCATATAGCTGACATACTCTACTATCTTTAATCATAGCAGATCGCTTTACAAAGCCACTGTTTGTTTCAACATCAAATTTTCCTGCTTCATCTCTGTACCATCCCATGGCTTCCATATGACTTTTTTGTGCTGCTGGATGAAACTGTGATACATGATTGAAATATGATTTATAGGGATAATCGCTTTGACCACCTTCCACCTGCTGCTCTCCAATCGTTAGAGAAACATCGCGAAGTAATGTAGTCAATGGTAAATTGTTCAGTCCAACTTTATGTGCATCGTCAATAGCAGTTCCATCTGCTTGCTGAATTCTAAACCTCAAATCAAGCATCGCATAACTCAAATCTATGTAGTCATCACTACCACCAGGAATAACAAATTCAATGGGGCCAGCATTCTCAGCTGTTCGAGGATGATAATCTACAATACTTGAACTAAGAATATCTGTCTGTATGGCTTGTTGATCGAACAAACAAAAACCGGAAGTTTTACACTCCATGATTAGAAGTTATAGCAGCGTCGTCGTTTAGCGCCTGATGAATGATTAGAGCCTCTGCGACGTTTGCGTGAATGCCTTTTGACTGAAGATCGCACCTTACCAGCTCCGCGATGTTTCCTCCTTCCTTTTCTCATTCGTTTAGGTGATTTCTTTCCTTGAGTAACACCAGCAATGGTCTGCTTCAATGTTTTTAAACCGCGTTCCTTCCCACGATTCAACAAACTGCTCTTAAAACTTCTACCTCTGGAAAGATCACTAGCAACATCACCAGCAAAGCCAACGGCATTACTTAAAACATTTCGTTTTAAAGATCTACCGACATTGGATATGAGAGGTGCTACAACAGATTTCAGTGCACCAAGTATGCTACCTCCACGTTGGCGGCGAGCACCGATGTAAATTTGTCCTCCACCACTTACGTAGGAGGGTCGTGAATAAAATGAGGCAGTTGGATTCATAGCTCAAACCCTAAACATTGTTAGTTACAACTTTGCATGAATCACTGTCGATCACTTAGATGAAAGATGTCGGCACGACGCATCCAAGAGTTCATACTTGAAGGATAACCAGTCCATTTAACAAGACACCATTCTTCACCTTGCCGTTTTTTACATCGAATGATTTTCTCTACCAAATATGTTTCACTTTCAGTGACTACCTCAATCTCATCGCGGTAAAAGCTACCCTCAATTTCTTCATTATCGTAATCTTTCAACTTGTAGGTGGTCGGAGAGTCTTTTTGATTAATCCTTGATACTGTAAATACCTCCTCTGTCCAATTCGGGAGGTACCCTTTAGCAAAAACACTTTTCACTTTTGAGATACGAACTTTATCGCCAATTTTCACATCACTTTTCACATGAGTGCGTTTACGTTGGAATGATTCGCGCACTTTATCTACATTGTCAGCATTTACATCTACTGGTCTGAGTCCAATAGAACGATGGATAGAGTGATTGTAGGCATGGAGTGTATCTTGTAGAACCTTTGTCCAATTTTGTGTCAAGTTGGCAGTAAAATGTCGCCACAAACGATTTTTTAATGTGCGATTAAAACGTTCAACGAGTGCAGCTTTATAAGCGCTCTTTACACTAAACAACTCAATGTCATGCCTCTCAAATAATCTTGTCACATGCTGATTTTCAAACTCTTTTCCTTGATCACTCTGAATTCTTTTTGGAATGCGACCTTCTCGAAAAATTGTTTGGAATGCTTTTGCTACTCCTTTCCCTTCTTTAGTTTTTAAAGGTTGAGCCCACGCATAACGCGAGAAAATATCAATGACGGTTAAAATAAAATTATTGCCCGAGTTATGTTTTGAAATGGAGGCAACATCGCACAAATCTGCTTGCCACTGTTCATCGATGTCATGAACAATATAATGGCGGGTGCGGTACTTCTTTTTCGCTTGTTTGTGGAGTGTATAGGTAGCCTGACCCTTTAACCATCGTTTCACTTGTGATTGTGGAAGACCACTCGCTTTTGATAATTTCTTGATAGATGCAAATCCTGCCGGATGTTTTACATCATAATAGATTGACTTCAAACGTTCAGTCGATGACGGCTGACTCTTTTTCCTCCTTCTCATCTTTTTTCTTTCTTGCCTTTCTACATTTACAACAACTGCAGCATTTAGCGGTTTTGCGATCGTGTTCACATTGCTTAGGGGTTTCATTATGAGAGCTGGCGCAGCAAGTGCAAGTGACAACGACATTCACCTCTGGCGGCTCATTACATGGCAAGCAACACATCTGCTTCATATTAATAGTCTGAGAACATGTATTTCCTAGGAGGAGCTGTTTTACGTTTTCCTTTTACCAGTTTTAGTGGCGATACGGATCTACGTCGAGTTCTTCCCCTTGTTTGCTTAGTGAGTGTGGGAGGGGATGTAGCAGGTGACGTCTTAAACCAATTTGTTGGCATTTTCATCGCCTGAAGCATTGGAGTAGTAGCCACTGTTGAATCAAGTTCTTTCAATGTCTCATTATTTAAAGCAAATTTTGGCACATTATGCTTTTTCAATAGTTTAAGAAAGTATGACCAACCAGGTGGAACATAGCCCTGACGGCGCTTTCTACGTGTCGCATACTGAATCAAGTCTTCATAACGTGAAGCATCAATCACTTTATTTTCATCTGTAATGATTTCTCCTCTATCATTTACATTGAGATGGGGTTCAATACTGTTGAAAAGAGATATGGCATGTGCGCGAGATGCTAAAGGTGTAGCAGTCGATACAGAGTCACGCATCTTATTCTTCAAGTTTTTCAATTGCTCAACAGTTTCCGATTGTAATAATACAGCACGATGTGGATCTTTGATGTGAACATTTTGCTGATAATCTATTTCTTTCCTATACATTTGATTTGCAAGAGGTTGCTTTACTTGCTGCATGGCAGTCAATTGTACATATTCATCCTGAGGAATAACAATCATGCGAGAATAAGAACTCATAGTTTGTAGATAATCATGGGAGTTTTCAAAATATCACTTCGAAATCTAAATTCTTCCGGACACTCTTGCGTAAAGTCAATGAATAAGTAACCGTATGGTTTTTCAGTAGCTGCTTGAAAAATTTCAATTAAGGCTTTTGATCCTCTGGGTGCAACTTGTCGCGCTAAAATTTCAAATTGACTTTTATCTCGCGGATTCTTGAAAATAGCATAATAGTGTGTATTCAGGTTTCGTGTACGAGCTTCTTTTCCATCAGGAAACAAATTTTGTGTAATATAGATGATAAAACACCTTTTATGGTGTGCTGCGCGAGTGAACATATCTGTAACATCTTTTGAATTCTTACTTTCTTTTAATAAATCATCCAATACAACAACATCATTAGACTGAAGTTTATCCACTGGAATAATTCCTTCATGTCGAATAAAGTTGCGACTTTGCAATTCCTGAAACAGCGACGGTTGATAAATACCATAACACCAAATCACTCGATTGATAGGTTCCTTAAACAACTCCCTTCTTTTATCCAATAAATTCAGCGTGAAAACAGTTTTACCTGCATGAGATGGACCTGATACAGTCAGAACTTTATCACATTGAAGTCTGAAATCCATTTTATTACTTTGAGACTCAACATTTGCATAATTAACGCTTAGAGCCAAAGATATTTCCCAATAGGTTGCCCACGGCAGGAGCTATCATTGGAAGTATTGCTGAAAGGAAACCGCCCTTTTGTGTTAGAGTTTTCCTCTTTCTTTGAAGGGCGACTTTAGGATTGGAGATGAAACGCAATTTCGTAGCATATCGCTTAAGTAACTTTCGTTGTTTTGGCGCTAATTTCTTCGTCCTCAACTTCCTCACATGAGAAATAATTTCACAAATGAATTTATCGTTAGCATGTCGTATAGCATTGTATCGCTGATTTGCTTTCATTCGTCGGAGAGCTTGAATGGCTGAAGAAAACTTTTGACTTTTACGTTTCGTCATTTTACGTTTCGCCATTTTCCGTGTTAGTCTTTGCTAAAACCTATCTTTACCACATTTGCATAGGTACTAACTATTGCGACATAAGTGACACTCGAAATGAGCAATGTCACAGTGGTTACATTGGCAAAGTTGAATGCAATTACGTATGAAACAGCGTTGACAAAAAGCATGCTTACATCTCTTGAAGATGCGCTTTTCATTTCCATCCTTTCGCTTACATACATCGCAACACATAGTTTCACCGTTACTGATGTCTATAGCAAGTCTTTTTGAAGATATGAATTTGCTAGCCTTTTCTAAATAATAGACGCATGTACAGAAGGAATATACTTCGAGAGTGAGCAGACATAGCTCGAAAACCAGTTGTGCTACAATCAAGTACCACTGCATTTTCAATTTTTCTTTATGGAAAGTTGAATGTGAATATCTGAAATCGCTTCAATCACTAGACTGCTACCATGATGGTTAAATGCGTTAAGACGTTCAGCAATTTTTATCATATGTCTTTTAAAAAATTCTTGGGGGTGATCTACCACTTCCATTGAATAAGAAGCAAAATGGAAAGAGCGACTTTCCACCTCTTCCTTTCCAAAATGACTAAACTTAATTTTCGCAACTAATCGCGCCATGATAATGCTATCAGAGAATGTATTCATTAACTCTAGAAATAGAGTGCTAGCATCATCGACCACTGCTTCGATGTCGGTCTCATCTTTATGAAATTTTATCACATAATCTTGAACAGCTCCTTTTAAACTTTGCCTATGAAAACGTAATGTTCCGCAGTCGTTTGAGAAAGACATGATCGCCCTTTATCTAACCCATCCATTGCATGAAAACAACAACTCTTCTCATAGTAACATTTATTGAATAATGGTAACAAGCATGCATTATAAATCAATGGTTTGAAAGAGATAAAATAGATACAGCTGGTAACTATCATACAGCGAGCAATGATAACCATACAGGACTTTGGCAGTGTTGAGGTAAGGAGGAAAGAAGCATTGGTTATGAACGTAGCTACTACAACGAACAGACAAAATAGGAACACACAAATCCTTAAAACGTTTTGTGACTTCATGATAATGTTGATTCACTCTACTATCCCAAGGTGGGAGCAAAATATCATCAATGATTAGATTGGGAAATACTTTCCTCTCCTTACCAGGATTATTACAAAAGATGCGTATAACATTGAAAGCAGCTAACCATCGTTTAAAGTCAATAAGAAGAGCACTCTCACAAGAAAAGCCATAGTCTTGCAAATATTTCAGATTAAGTCCATGAATGTGTTTTCTCGCCCATTGATCAACATTGGGATCGCAGTTGGCATGTTGATGATAGACACTAACAATCTGATATGTCCAATTGTTCATAGCAATAGCACTGAGCTCCTGTACAGGTTCACCCTCACAATCCATAAAAATGATGATAGAAGCCTAAAACGGAAATTTACACATCTAAGGAAACGTTCTATAACATATTACAAAATGAAGAATTACATCGATGCTTTTCACGACAAAATACACAAATGATATGATGGCAACGAAGAAGTAAAATGTATCTAATAAGACCACGTCTACGACACTCAAAGCACATAAGCGAATTGTCATAGGGTAGAGTTAGGAAAGGACTAGCAATTCTCCTTCTTTGATTTGCGTTTTGATGTAGCATTCTTCTCCGACTTGCGCTTCGTACCACTGCTGTTAAGGATTTGATCAATTATGTCGTCCACGTTGGGTGGTTTCGGAATATATAGGATGGATTCCATATGCATGGAGAGAGAGGCTATTTTATTATCCTTGTGTCGACCATAATATAGCCCATTCACTTTGAAAAGGATATCCCAAGTACCTTCTCCGAGCTCATCACATCTGATGGGTATTGAATGATCTCCCTCCTTCTTATAGTAAGTACACCAATGTGATACCGGTAGGCAAATGTGATTACCATCCCAAATCTTTCTATAGGGAGTATCCTTGTCATCTCTCGCCTTCCACTCTTGAGCAAGAGGAGTAGGAATGTCCATATTTAATGTCACGTACTCCTCAATAATATCAAGTTGGTGGCGAATGTACGGACTCACGGGGATCAGTATGTAGTCCCCATACTGATTGTGCATTATCTTGACATCCGTGGAAGGGAGCATTCCCGTTTGGAGTACTACGCTATGATCATCATAACGCAAGGCTTGTTTAAATTTACGCTGTAGCGGTGTAGGATTATGTACCTTGGATGTTTCTTCCACTGGCCTCAGTTGTAGATGATCTGACCGTAGCGAACCTTGTAACGTTTGACCGCCATTTTGTCCTACTAGTGCAGCAGATGGAGTAGATGCCTGAAAATGAAAAAAGATTGTATTAAGTTTACGTTCAAGGGAGGAGAGGGAGGGAAGTAGCGACTTACCATTTTAGTTGGATAATAGAACAGGGAACTAGAGAGAGAAAATGTGCGTCCGTCACTCGTGTGATTCAACGATGGAATGATTCTCACTGTGGAAGGCTCGCTATTTATAAAGAAATGCTTGATTCTCATTGGATGATGATCCTCATTGGACAATAACATCAAGTTGATTCCAAATCTGGCATCCGTTTACCAATCCGATAGTTCGTTTTGAAGCTACAGCCCAAAACGTCCCAAATTCTAACTCTGTCGTTTTTCACCAATGTCCCAAAATCTTAAATGGCGTCTCACATGTAAACGAAGGCAGATACGAACAAGCCGATTCTTTCACTGAATTTGTCTCACTCTTAGCTTTCAAACGAGCTATCGCACGACAAAATCCGTCCACTGGAAGCAAGCTGTCCAGGGGGGGGGGACGTCAGCCGAAAATTTTTTCTCTCCGATTTCGCTGGAAACATCCTTCCTAACCCAAAATTTCACGTAGATTCCGAATCTGGCCTCCGTTTTCTCATCCGATGCTTCGTTTGGGCGCTACACACCAAAAACATCACACACTATAGCCTCAAGACTAATCCTGGCGGTCGCCCACGTCAACCTAGACGGTCGCCCACGTCCACCAGGCGGTCGGACCCACTCACCCGAGTCTCACACTCTGTCGTTGCAGAGGGGGGGGGACGTCAGCGAACATGTTGTGAACGTGGACCCACCCGGCCGGCACACCACGACAGACCACAACCTCTGTCGTTCCAGAGGGGGGGGGGACTCAGACACGAAGCACCACGGCGGCCGACCACGACACTCTGCCGTGCCAGAGGGGGGGGGGACTCAGCCACGACGGCGGCCATCTTGCGCGGTCCAGTATTTGTCACTTGCTTACTACTATCATTATCAAAATTTCGTGTATTTTCTAAAATTGGCCTAGTACTAGACAAAATGACTTGCAAAGTCTTGTTAAGTGTGAATAGATTCTTGCAAAGTCTGATCAGAACATAATTCATTTAAGATCTTACATTTCCTGACCAGAAAGTACCAGACCTACTAAGTAATATTTTGCAAAATAAGATCCATCCAGATCTTAACAGCTGATAATTAAAATTATAAAAGTCAATTAAAATTCAAACTTGAAATCTGAATATAGTGCAAAGATCAGATGAGATCAATGGTTTTGGTTGTTAAGTGACCTAGTTGCTGGAACATCAGTGCACTGGATATATGCAGACAAACGCAAAATACTAAGACTTTTTCTACTTAGAAGATTTTCAAAATTCACAAATCAGACCTCATAAGATTTGATAATAAGATTTAGCACGGCTGGTACTTTCTGGTCAGAACTTGTAAGTTCCTTAGTACTGATAAGTAAGTAATATCGTCTAGCGATGCCAACTATTTAAAAATGAAAACTTTTAGAACTTTGTATACCATCCAAATGAATGATCCATCAAGTCAGAATTCAAGAGATTACAATTTTTCTGTATTTGTCTGGAAACGTATTGGACGTACCATGTGTAATGATATCCGCGATAATACGACTGCTAAATGATTACCATGGACTATAATAACACATAATATCTGGAAGTCCATGGATAAGTCAAGTCAAGTCTGTGAGGGTGAAATCTGCATCCATCAAAATAATTGAGACTCCACAGTGCAGAATGCATGATTTGTTGATTTGCCGGGTCGATGATGTGTAGTCCCGATTTTTTCCAAATAGTGACATTTGATAAGAACTTTAGATATACAAACAGGGGTGTAATGGAGGGGTAACGCTGTATAACGCCGTTATACTTCCTAAGATTCTGGCCGAATCAGCGTTATACTTCCTAGGTCATCAAATTAACGCATATATAAAAAAGAAGAATGAAATGAAGAATAAAATGCTTTCATTATTACTTGGATTCATGTGGAAGTCCTTCAATGATAAAGTAATCGCCGAAAGGGGATGAGAGCGGATGAAAATTCTGAAAGGGCGATTATGTAGCTCTCGAACAGTCCGTTATGGACAATAGTGGCACGAATATGCGCTTTTCAGCTGATACACTAAAAGTCAAAAGACTTGTCACCTTTGCGCATTAGTTAACATTGCATGTGCGACAAGTCTTTTGACTTTTAGTGTATATACATGTCAAATTTAGCGTTATACTTCCCAAAATTCAGCTGAATTTTTAGCTCTTAGCGTTATACGTCCTAAGAATTTACGACTACACCCCTGTATACAAACTAATAAACCTCCAGCTTTCATGTTCCCAAACATATTATCAACTTTCAAAAGATTTCTGATATCAATTGAATGTCAATTATCGAAGGGGCCAAAATACTTGTCTTACGCAATGTCTTATGCAAAATAGAGCTTTAAAACTGGTTTCATAACTAGGTTTTAAACGACAACTTCGGAAATAAAGTTTGGCAGATTTTAAGTAGAGCAATCCTTCCAAGAACTGAAATATTAAATGCGTCAGTTGAAGACAAACAGATGTCAATTAACATTAATTCCATTCATATAGGCATCGAGATGGCAGAATGGAACCTTGTCTATTTATTGGATGATCTGAGGCGCCGCTAATAAAATGACATTATAATTGTGGAATTCATCGGTAACTTGAATTGGCAGCTGCTCAGTGTAGAATTGCATGCCGTTGATCAAAGGCATCTATCTGCGTTTACAGCTATCTCTATGAGAAGTTGATCAATGTTTCTCGTTTAATACATTGGGATCATAATATTCTTCTTCACTTGTCTAATTTGCTGATCAGGTAAAGCAAATACAAATGTTGACATTTATAGCATCCTAAGGCTTAGTTAAAACTCTGTGGTCATTTTCGCAAGAATGCACTTTTCTAAATATCTAACTGAAACAAGTAAAGGTAATCTCAATGTAATTTTTTTTGCGACTAATACTTATTTTCATCAGAATTTTGAATTACATAGAAAAATACATTTTCCTAAAAGAAAAGTAGCAAATGACACATGTAAAGTCTTCCACACATTTATTTAAGCTTTTCGATTCTAATTTTGGAAAGATTTGATACTGGGGACCTGCTGAAAGCATATGTATTGATATACTTGATGAGATTGCAAGCATATACTGAAAGTTTTTGATAATTTGCTATCAAATGGGCATCGTAAGAGACAGCCTTATGCATCAAATTGTCTGACACTTAAATGCATGATATTAACGTACTCGACTTCTTTACTTACAATGTCAGACAATATAAGGCAGCATATATCGCTATAATAAAATCTTGCTCATCTGTTTTGAATAAAGCACTGTCATCAAAATGTGGCGCATTTGCTTGTTGCAGCAAATGCATTAAAGGAATACATAAAGAAAGCAATTACATTATCTTTGAACTTCAAACTTGCTCATCTACCAGCAATGATTTTCTTCTAAGACCGTCACGAATTGATACCTAATGTAAATCGACTTCACCTGCCGTTTTTAAATGCTTTTTCTTCTGCATGTCCACCTGCACGATTACCATTGGAGGTGCGAGATTTGCATTTTTGTTTTTAATAAACGCTAATTCATTCCTTCATTCATTCAGCATCAGAATGCTAGAAGATGTGATTCAATTTTAAAGTGATCGACAAAATTCTTACGTTCTTGCATAAATTCATACTTTCTACATTGGTATATTTGAAATTTAACACTACTCCACAAAACAGGTAGAATAGTAGAATCAGGGGAAATGGCTCAGTGTTTTATTGAACAAAGCTCGATAGGAATTTTAAGAATATGAGAAACATCAATTAATTTCGTTCAACAATAGTTACTGTACTAGAAAGTAACCGTTCGCTCAGTTTACTCGTTCACCACTGATGGCCATAAAACATCACTCACTCAGCAGCTCGAATCCGATTATCAGTACCACAAGCATGGTCTACATTTTGGGAAGCGATTTAGAATGAAGAAAGTTATCCGCTTGTTGGAAATGGATGGAAAGCGCATGGTAACACCGGTAAATTGGAAGATCCAAACTCGGTACTGCACATTCTCCTCGCTGTGCAAGAAAGATGAGATCAATAACTGAACATGGTCGCCAAGAAAACATAGGTTTTCAAAGTTAAACAAGGAAGCATGTTTCTTATGTTCTCTTCAGTTGCGAAAACGTCAATGATATGTATTCTCCATAAGATAAGAATCATTTAGATAATATATTATATAATAGTATAAAAGGACTGCCTTTCCACTGAGTTTTGAAATCTGTTTTGAAAATACTAAGTTAGAAATTTTAGGCTAGTTTCATTTTCAACCTTTATCAAATACAAAACAGTCTCTCAACTCAACTACCCAGAAGTTGGTTTTCTGATTACAGCTGTATCAATTTGTTTGCACACAATTATGTCCAACACATTTTCTGCTTCATGAAATATTTGCTTCACGCTTGCTGCTTTGGTCGAACTGCATCTTAAAATCTTAAAGGTGAAATGCCGACTTTGGCTTCGGCATTTCTACTACAAAAGCAAAAGAGAATGACTAATGCTTTTGGAAAACGCGAAAGTCGTTAGATGAATCAATGGCAGTTAACTGCATATTAAGATTTCCGCTATGTTTTCAATGAAAAATGTCTCACAGATGTTATTAATTGCACGAAACTAAGTAATGATCAACAGTGAAAATGTGATTTTCAAATATATTATCAAGTGATTACTTTGGCGTCTGTTGCATGTGCACTTGTTTGCAGATAGTTGTTTAATTTGCATCATATTCACTAAAATATATATCCATCACAGTGTGACAGGAATATCGCTTAATTTTCAGGGAATGCCCAAAAATGTTGTCTGAAGATTCCAATGCATTTTTACTCCCATGCCTTTAACAGTTATATGACAATTTGATAGGATGAAAGGATGACGAAATAAATATATTCTAAAATGTGGATCTACACTTTGTTGAATAGTGTATTGCGGGAGCCACCGTTTAATTTTAGACCTGCAATGAACGTAAGCATTAAACATTTTCGCCCGTTTAGAAGAATTCATGAAAAATACTTGATATATTACTTATATTGTTTTATAAGTAGCGGTGTGTAAGCGCTAGCCATACGTATGCAGAGCAGTCCTTCGAAAATCGATTTCGTCTACAATAATTAAAAGAAAAATATTTAGGTTCACATAAAGTTCCTGCATGGATGTATGTGGAGACTACTTATAAATACGGAATATGCATCCAATTCAGCTCAGATCACTACATTGACTAGAAAGTAAGAGAAAACTAAATCGTCATGACAGTAAAAGTCAACCTCCATATGCAATGTTGACTCAGCGTAAAATCTTCGAATGTAAAAGAATTTGTTATGTGAAAAAATGTAAATGAGAAAAGAGGCTCTAATAAAAAGTTGGACAGCTGATTTTTGTGCTCCTGCAACACACTAATGTGTTGAATGTACCTCAGTTGTAGAACACTAATTATCGTGCGAATTAATACAAAAAATATTCTCAATAAACAGGTGCATGATTCGGCCTCACCTCTATGATCCGTCTTCCCTGGTTGCTGTCGATCGAAATTCATGATTTTCAAATATGACTCCATATATAGCAGCCTCAATTTCAGAGTCATTCGTAAGTCGTTTTCAACGAATAATTTACAAAAAGAATAGATATATAGAGATTTTACAAAGACTTTGGAATCTGAAAGCACAATTGCTGCAAAAAGTTCTACATTTTGCACATTCCTCCGTCACACTGTGTCTACTGGAACCAAACACTTCAAACCTCGTATATCATACAGAGAATGCGCTGTTAAATTGTCAGTTGGGGTTACCACTCAACTACCTTTCAAAACCCTTGTTTTCACCAGAGCTCTTTACATGTGGTAAGTCCTGTTAGCATCATTTAGCATCAATTCAGAAAGCATAGAATAATAGTATTATTTTGTTATAACAGTAGTTTAGAGCATGCTCATTCTGTTGAGAAATGATCGCACTGACTTCTCAATCATGACTTATGCTTTCTCACATTTCAGCCACATGAGGTCAGAACTAAATTCATTTGTTGTCAAGTCTACATGATTTCGCAAATAATGCATGCGAGAGGTATAATAATACGTGTATGCACAAATTTATTGATCAATATTCGTGACCAAACTTTCCATGTTCTATTTTTGTCTCTAAGTATCGCAATAACGTGATTACAAGCTATCTACAAAAAAATAGTTTAATTTCTCATGTATTATTTAATCTCTTGAATATTCCCTGAAATAGGCTTACTCGAAATGAATTTTCATGTATCGATATAGGAAAATTAAACGCTAAGATTGTCAAAGTACCGTACTTAATATAAAGACAAATTCATTTTTCTGTAATTGACACCAGGAAACCCATTGCCTACATTACATGAAAAATGGTTGAGTAAAACCATGCAATTCGATTATAGTCATTACAGCATTATTTCATGATTGGAGTATTTTTTACTTAAACCAAGCTGCTATGCATTGTATATCGTCCTATTGTATAAAATTCTTTGTAATTTGTTGCTCGAAATTAATATCTCAAAGATAACAATCAGAATTTAGCAAATTATTAAGTAACTACATTATAACTTAGGTTAACTCAATTAACTTTCGGAGATTGAATGTAAGAACATAGTACCTTCGTTTTCCCATGTTTTTTATATAGTAGTACTCTGCAATAATGTCAAGCAGCGAATCGATGTTGCATTCCCAAATTATAAGAATGCTACTTAAATACTCTTCGATTATGATATATTCAATAGTCATAATTAAACTGTGTCTATTTACTGAAAATTAACTTCACCATGTTAATCGTTCGTTGTATTCACTGTGAATTACTAAACAGACATTGTATCGTCTTTGATGTCGCGGTCAATGCACAATTTTTTGACAAAAGGTGTTATGTCCAAATGTCACTAATGTTACAAGAACACCCTTTTTGGATCGGAAGGGCTGTTGAATGTCTTTGCACCTTCGTCTCATCGTCATCATTATTGTCCATTATAATTATACCGTATTATCGCGCTTTTAAGCACATGTGCTTATAAGCGGAGGTGTGCTTATATCCGGATATAAGCACATGTGCTTATAAGCGAGAAAAAATGCATCAGTGGGAAATTGCTGTGTTTTTACTAATTGCAACATTCATCGCAATGACTCGAGTACATACAGCCACTAGGGTAATGTATGATCTAAAAGTAGCGCTATTGATTAATGTTTATCTTAGCGTTTCATTTCCTTCAATGTAATAATTTACAAGAAATAGTCCATTAGTTGCATAATAATTTATAAGCCAATTTTGAACGTGTTCTTTGATCAAATAGCCCAACATTGTTGCTTATGGTATGTCACCGCCATAATTGTAACATAAAGCGAAATATAAGAGGGTGAAGCAGTTGTCTATTGTGTCACACAAACAAGATGGCAATCTAATCTAACGGAACGTTTCGAAAATGCTGATGAAAACAGAACTTTACTTAGCAAACCTATTTGTCAATGATTTCACAGTCAATATCACTATCATTATCACAACTTTCTTCACCACTCTTTTCATTGTCGCTGTCGGATTCACCTGTATAGTTTCTCCAAGTCAGATGCTTCACTGTCCTCCACGTCATTGTTCACTTCACTGGGGTCTGTTCCAGGAAGAAGAGATTGCAACTTTGAGTGAAGAACTTCATCGCCATCACAATCCTGGATACCTGTTTCAATGAATGAGCGCTTTATGATGTCGCGGGACATTTCACGCCATGCCTCTGAAACCCATTGTGCTACCATCTCGTAACTCGCACCTTTGCGCTTGCCGGTTCGTGTATATTCTCGGTCACCGTTCAAGAGCCATTTTTCCCACCTTCTTCGCATGGCATCCTTGAATGGTTTATTCAAATGACTGTCCAATGGTTGCAACAAAGGCGTCATTCCTCCTGGAATATAAGCCAAACGCGTTTTCTCCTTTTCGAATGCTGCTTTTACATCTTCGTGCGTATGACATAGCGCTGTGTCCAGTGTAAGCACACATGATGGCTTGAAGATCGATCCTGGGCGTGCTTTCCACACTTTTTGAAGATACTCACTCTTCATGAACTCGTTTGTCATGCTGCCACCTTTTGATGCTGAGACAACAACATCACCAAAATTGCCACGTGGAGCTTTTTCAGTCCTCGGAATATAATCATCGGTGGCAATTTGTGTCCAGTACATAGCACAGTCAACACAACCGTGTACCGCAGCTTTTCTTTGCCGGTGGTGCGACTTCGAATTGTCTTGACTCCTTTGAAATCGATGGAAGTGTTGCTTGGTAAATCAAACCACATCGGGGTTTCATCCATGTTACCCACAATATGACACTTCTCACGAATTTCTTTTATGTCCTTCAACCAATTGCGTGCTAATTCTTGGGCATTTTCGGGGATCTTTTGTCCGACAGATGTAACACGTCGCTCTACAAGATTGTTTCGTCTCATAAACCGCTTCAACCAGCCATATGATGCCCGAAATTTGGACGGGTCCTTTGTCGGATAGGTCACTGGGAATCGTCTCTTCGCTTCAGAACGGATTGCATTGCCATGAACAGCATCCCTTGGTTTCGAAGATGTTTGATGTATTCAACCATTTCTGATTCAAGCTCAGGGTAAACAGCTTTCAATTTGTAAGGCAACCGCCTTCGTTTACGACTGATAAAATCATGATGACTTTGACTGCTGCATGCCTTGAGTTCACTTGCCTTGTCCCTCCAATCTTGTACTTGTCTTCGGTTGACATTATGTACTTTTGCTGTGCTGAGACATTCCCACCATTGTTCTCCAAAGTGGCCAGTACTTCGTTTTTAAATGAAATCGTGTATGACCTGCGTCTACTCATCTCGCACCAAGCTTTCAGACTGAAATATGATCGCAAGCAACTTTATTGATAGGAGAATTGCCATTGGCACGGAGTCACCACCACTCCGAATAGTTGCTAGCAAGACGCTGCTTTTAATTAGCGAAGAAGAAAGTTATTGGTATCTAAGGAGCGGAGCCCATCCCTTGCAGCAGTAGCGCCTTGAGTTGTGTAAATTATGTTGTCAAAGGAGGTCGGAAGAGGCGATTGAGCGGAGCCCATCCCTTGTAGCAGTAGCGCCTTGACTTGTGAAAGTTATGCTGTCAAAGGAGGTCAGCTTATGCAACTCAATAAGAACAGCTGTGCATTAGCATTGACGGAGATTTTCAACCTCATTTGTAAGCTGATGGAACAGGAATCAGAGTTCAACATGTGAAGTGAAAATACATGTTTCGCGCATAATAATTAGCTAATGTTCATTATATTGATGCACCCTGGAGTTCTCTTAATCATGTGGGCTACAAAGAGAGACGAAAAATCACTTTGACTAGGGTGTGCCTATATCCGGATATTAGCACATGTGCTTATATGCGAACAAAATGCACATCTGCATCACAGTGAAAACAAGCTTTTTTCTCTTATAAGCACATGTACCTAAAAGCGCGATAATACGGTA